>CM010619.1:7559501-7759501 GCA_003430845.1 Xanthoceras sorbifolium | reverse complement strand
ACCTTCACCTGCCCTTATGGTACATTCACCTACAGAAGAATGCCATTTGGCCTTTGTAATGCCCCAGCGACCTTTCAGCGATGTATGATGGCTATTTTTTCTGATATGGTCGAGCGTTTCGTCGAAATATTCATGGATGATTTTTCTGTATTTGGTTCGTCTTTTGATGTGTGTTTGGCCAATTTGGCCTTAGTGTTTAAAAGATGTGAAGAGACGAATCTAGTACTTAATTGGGAGAAATGTCACTTCATGGTGAATCTTGGGTCATAGAATCTCATCAACAGAGATTGAGGTGGACAGGGCAAAAATAGAAGTCATTGAAAAATTACCACCACCCACCTCTGTAAGAGGAGTCTGCAGTTTTCTGGGACACGCCGGTTTCTATTGCCGGTTCATTAAAGACTTCTCAAAGATTATCAAGCCTCTCTGCAATCTTTTATCAAAAGAGGTAGCATTTGAGTTCACCGAAGAATGCCATATTGCATTCCAGAAGCTGAAAAAGGAGCTCACTTCCACACCGATTATCACAGCCCCTAATTGGGAGTTACCATTCGAATTAATGTGCGATGCGAGTGATTTTACTGTGGGGGCAGTCTTAGGTCAGAGAATAGACAAACGCCTTCATGTTGTCTATTATGCGAGTCATACTTTGAAAAATGCTCAGATCAACTATGCAACCACAGAAAATGAGCTATTGGCAATTGTGTTTGCTTTTGAAAAATTCAGGTCATATTTGGTGGGGGCCAAAGTAATTGTATACACTGATCATTCTGCGATCAAGTATCTCATGTCAAAGAAGGATGCCAAGCCGAGACTCATCCGATGGGTCTTACTCCTACAAGAGTTCGACCTAGAGATCAAGGACAAGAAGGGAACAGAAAACCTAGTGGCAGACCATCTATCTCGACTAGAACGTAGCTGCAATGAAGAGAAGGTAAGTATTCCTATAGATGATTCATTTCCTGATGAACAACTCTTTGTTTTGCAGGCTCTTATGACCCCATGGTATGCTGATTTTGTGAACTACTTGGTGAGTGAGATCATTCCACCAGACTTGACCTATCATAAGCGGAGGAAGTTCTTCGCCGACGTGAAATACTACATGTGGGAGGATCCATACTTGTTCAAGTATTGTTCAAATGGTATAATCAAGCGTTGTGTGCCAGAAACTGAAATCAGAGATATCCTCCTGCATTGTCACAGTTTGGAGTGTGGAGAGGGCACTTCAGTGCTTTAAAGACGTCCGCAAAAGTTCTTCAATCAGGCTTCTATTGGCCATCAATATTTCAAGATAGCCATTTCATTGATTCTTGTGATAGGTGTCAGAGGACTGGCAATATCAGCCGCCGGAACCAAATGCCTCAAAACCCCATCATTGAGGTCGAGCTATTTGACTAATGGGGAGTTGATTTCATGGGACCATTTCCCATGTCTTTCAACAACCAATATATTCTGGTTGCGGTTGATTATGTCTCAAAATAGGTGGAAGCCATAGCCACTCCGACTAATGATGCGAAGGTAGTGTTGAAGTTTTTCAAGAAAAATATTTTTTGCAGGTTTGGAACACCGCGGGCAGTCATTAGTGAGGGAGGATCGCACTTCTGCAACCGGCAGTTTGAAGCACTACTAAAAAGATATGGAGTGACTCACCGCATCACCACGCCGTACCACCCTCAGACAAGCGGACAAGTAGAAATTTCGAATAGGGAGATCAAGCAAATTCTAGAGAAAACGGTGACTAGCTCCAGAAAAGATTGGTTGGTCCGGCTAGACGATGCACTATGGACTTACCAGACAACTTTCAAAACCCCTATTGGGATGTCTCCCTATAGGTTGGTTTATGGGAAATCGTGTCATCTACCAGTAGAGCTCCAGCACAAGGCTTATTGGGCAACCAAGGCGCTTAATTATGATACGCAGCTAGCAGGTGAAAAGCGTCTTCTGCAGCTAAATGAATTAGAGGAGTTCCGGTTGGATGCGTATGAGAACGCCCGAATCTACAAAGAGCGCACCAAAAGATGGCATGACAAGCATATTGTGCGAAGAGAGTTTGAGGTGGGGCAGAAAGTTCTTCTATTTAACTCTCGCCTGCAACTCTTTCCAGGAAAGTTGAAATCACGATGGTCCGGACCATTCGAGTTTGTGAAAGTATATCCACATGGGGCTGTGGATATCAAGAACCCGAGTGGAGAAACGTTCAAGGTCAATGGGCAACGACTCAACCTATACATAGAGGGAGTTGCCATTCCGCCCAAAACCTCGGTGGAGTTGCTTAATTCCAAATGACAGGGCATATAGTCTAGCTATAACTAAAAACTAGCGCTTCTTGGGAGGCAACCCAAGTTCTTAAATTTTTGGAATTATTTTGAATTTGGTTTTAGTTACTTTGATTTGATTGTTTTTAGTTTTGATGCTTAGTTTTTAGTTTTTAATTTTGTTGTTGTAAATTGTGTTTGATTTGGATGTTTATTTATTTTTGTTGAATTTTATTTTTGCAATTTTTTTCTTGACAGGTGCTGGGAGGGAGTTTTGTGCTCATCACAGTGAGCACCGCGACCTGCCATCGCGACCTATGGTCGCAGTGAGCGGTCGCGTTGCTCACTACCTCAAGAAAGAAAATGTTGCCAAGGTTCACAGTGAGCAATGCGATCTCGTATCGCGACCTCTGGTCGCGGTGAGAAGGTCACGGTGCTCACTGCCAGTCCAAGAAAAAGCAATTCAGCGGTCAGCGCGAGCAGACCAACGCGACCTGTGGTCGCAGTGACACCTCGTGCTGACCCATCACTTATCCAAACGGTTGTGTTTCAAGCAGAAAATTAGCCATCGCGACCGCGTAGCACGACCTGTGCTCACGGTGAGAAAAAGGGGCTTAAATCCCTAGCATGCGCGACAACCCTCACTCTCTCAAACAGTTCTCGCGATATTTTTTTTTCAGAATTCTCTTAACTCCGAATCCTCTCAACTCTCATGATCATTGGGTGCAAGGTAATTGATTCTTCTCATTTCAATTAAGTTGTAGAGAAGCAATTTGGACTTTGTTGAGTGGATTTAGTGCCTAGGATAAATTGTGGTTTGTGGTGTGTTTTGATTTTGATTTTGAATTTGATTGGGTTATTTGTGATTGGTAGTGGTTGTTGGAGTGTTGGGATTATTTTGTTGTTGTAGTTTTGTTGAAGTTTTTGTGGTAGTGTTGTTATTGCAATAGAAGTTGTTGTGAAGTTATTTGGTGGCCGTAATTTTGTTAAGTGTTGTTGCGGTGGTTGGAATTGTGTGGGTTATGGTACGAAGAGTATCCCGACCGGTTTGCATCCTGTTCTTCAAAGGGCAAAGGCAAACAAAAGCAAAAATGGTCTAAAAAGGCCAAAATTCCGGATAAAGAGAAGCCGAAGAATGTGGGTGACCCGAACCCGGAGTTCCACAGTCGGTTGTCAGCTCAGAAGGGGACACCACTTCTCTTAGAGCGAGGGATTACTGTGGAGGAGCTGGCCACATTTGTTATTCCCGCCCATATTGACCAGCAGGGTTGGGGGAACTTTATACGGATGCCCAACTGGGCGAATGAGAGTGTCATCTGTGAGTTCTATACCGTGATGTATCTGCCGCACTTCCAGAATTATGGCATAGTTCCGGTCAGAGGAGTACAGATTAGGATCACTCCAGAAATGATCAATGCTCACTTCGACACCATTCCTCAGCCAGATCTCCGTCTTGGCTACCCTGAGCTTCCATTGTTCTCAGATCATAACTCGGACTTAGCCGGCGGATGTCAGGGGAGAGAGTTTGGCAGGATGGCACCGTCCCTATTAAACATCATGAGCTTTAGATAGATACAGCTTTCTGGCAGATATTCTCAGATTTTTCACTGCGGCCAGTCCAGCATTGCACGACCCTTATCATGGAGAGCGCTCGGTTGGTGCACTGTATTCGGAGCGGCATTGCTTTAGATGTTGGGGTTTTAATCAGGGATGAGATATGCCATGCGGGTCGTCGGCTGCGGGGTGTGCTGCCATTTTTGTGCTTAATCACGCACATTTGTGCTTCTTATGGCATTGATGTGTATGCTGCAGATGAGCAGCAGTACCTCCGCTCGCCTCTGCAGAATTTGAACAAAGCGACGTATAATGATTTGGCCAAGCAGCGAGGGCTGCCACGACTTGGCGAGCCGGAGCGTCAGCCTATAGACGAACTTATGGCTGCGGTCGAGGACTTTCATGACAGTGGCAATGACGATCAGGCTGCCCCCAGAGTACCCACCAGGGAGACTAGAGGATCTGAGAGAGAGGCTGAGGGTTCTCAGTGGGGTCAGATATTGGGTGCTTTAGAGGATATCCAGGGGTAGATGATGGATATGCGGCTGCATTTGGATCATCGGATGACGGAGCTGCAGCAACATGTTGACCAGCGGATGGACAGGCAGGATGCAGCCATTGATGATATGAGCCAGTACCTCCAGACTGTCTCGTCCGACTTGCAGAGGAGGGCCTTTACTGTTCAGCCATACATCCGTAGATTTTCGAGAGCTTCGAGTCCACCTCCTCTGCCACCTCCACCAGCATGATGTTTTTATGTTTTTATGTTTTTGTGTCATTTGTGTTTTTATTTTTCTGTGTTTTTTATTTATGGAACTGCTATTGTTTTAGATTTGGATTTTGTACTGTTACATTTATTTTATGCTTATCGCTTTTGTTTCATTTTTTTTTTGTATTTTAAATATTGTGGACAATGTTTGAGTTAAGTTTGGGGGTGTGTTTGTCTTTTGTGTTGTTTGTTTTGTTGGTGTATATAGGCTGGAAACCTAGACTTTCCTCATACGCACTGCGTTTGGAAGACATAGGCTAAACAACGCCACATACACCAACTAATGATATTTTTTGTGTTTTCGTTTTTTATTTTTGTAGAATAGGAAATCATATGCATGCCTCGCAGATAATTGAATAATAATTTGTCTATGCTTAGTTCATGTGAGTGTACAAAGTTGTTAGCTAGAATAATGCCGATAGTATCTTTGCATCTAAACATATAGGTCTAACGTCTCTGCATTGTAATGTGTGACAGCTTTCAATTAATAGCTCTGATTAATAGTGGAGACTACCCTTAGTGAAAATTTGAGATTATTGCGTATTTATTCTGAGGGAATTTTTGGTTTCTACTCTTAAACACTTTCTTGAGATTCATTGTCAATAGATTGATCTCTATAGGTTTGCATTGGATGTTAATGAACTGCATTATGAAAATCTTGTGTATATGTTTTGAATGCTCAATTGAGTAGATTTTGGAGGTATGATCCAGGCATTGTGTGTGAATTCCTAAATAGCTTGTTTTCCTATCCGTAATTGCGTGCTCCCTATCCCATTCGCGGCCAAATACTCGCATATTATCCTTTTATTGTATGACCTACATGTCCAAAAATCCTAGCCAAAATTGTAAGACATTACCTTTGACGCTTGGAAACTAGAGACAATTAAAAGGAAAATGTGTAAGCGTTGAGTGAGGAAGAAGGAGTGGAGTAGAAAAGATGAAAAGGATTTGGGTAATGTGCAGAAAAAGTGAATAGCCAACAAAAAAAAAATAATAAATAAAATAAAAAGAGTTGGCTAAAATGAGAAAAAGGAGTGAAATACACAAAGTAAAAATTGAAAAAGGGGTTGAAAAGAGGTTGAAGGAGGAATGTGAGAAAAAGATTGGGAATACAAGTTGAATGAATTTGGTGGTCGTGAGAGAAATTGTGCAAATTGAAATTTTTATGAAGTCTCTCAGTGGGTTTCCAAGTGAGTTGAGCCGAATTTCCGTCCGTTTTGAGCCAATCTCCCCAAGCCCCATTACAACCATGTAAAGACCTGTTGATCTTCTTAGGAAACTCAATTGTAATATTTGACATGTATATACATGAATTTTTCTGTTCTTAGCATTTGATATCTTTCATGAGATCCTTTGTTAAATCTGTGCGTTCTTTCTAATTAGTGATGCATACGATGCATTTTGAAATCATTTGCTCATAAATTCCAGTCATATGCAGTTGAAAGTGTGATTACCTAGGTTCTAAGTATCATTGAGTGAAAACTGATGAGACTAGAGTCGAGGCGAATTATATCAGCGGTTTATTGATATGGAGATGTCACGATTATCAATGCATTGTATGTCAGTTTCCTGTATGATATAAGGTGTTTAGACTTATCGGCAGCATTTTAGATTTCTGATTATTGTGCTACTCTTATCCCTTGGCATGTGCATTTATGCTTGATTAGATGAGTAGCTATGTTTGTGATTAGCTTAGAATGTTTGTGGGTATCGTAGTTGGTAAACCCTCACGAGACTATAACTCGTCCACTAGGGCCACCTAGGGGTTTAAAGGCTTGTGGCATGTGCTAAGTGCCATTGTTGCATCCTACGAAAATGGATATAGCTTAGTTCGTTTTTGTTTTTAGTTTTAGTTATTTTTGTCGTTGCTTTTAGTCGTGGTGTGTTCCAATTTGCTTGAGGACAAGCAAAAGATAAGTTTGAGGGTATTTGATCGGTCACTAACTGGGTTTTGAACTTTATATGTACGGAAAGATATAGATGTCTACTTTCCAATACATTATACGATTCGTGATTTGGAGTTTTCTAGAGGAAGTTATGGTCATTTTCGTAACAGTGCGCAATCCTAAAATTTGGACCAGTAAGCACCGCGACCTAGTACCGCGACCGTAGGTCGCGATACGCCGGTCGCGATGAAACATCAATTTTTTGGCAGTGAGCACCGCGAGCACAGTACCGCTAACAGCGGTAGCGACCCACGGTCGCGATGGCGACGCGAGAAACCTTATTTCCAATGTCTATAAGTAGAAAAAGGACTCTAAAGAGAGAGGATTCAGCTAGGGCTCTAAGGAGAGGACCAAGAGGAGACCAAGAGAGAAGAGAAGAGGCAAAGAGGGGAGAAGAAGATCACCTTGAAACCAAGAGGGATTAGATTCAATTCTTGAGCCAAAATCTCACCATCAAGCTTGGATTTGGAGAAAGTGGAAGCTAGACAAATTCCCAATGAGGAGGAGGACGAAAGTTCATCACACCTAGAGTTTTTCTATCCCTTTCCTTCTTTATTTTCATGCTTGTAACTCTCTTTATTAATTGGAAAATATGTTTAGTTGTAAATCTTTGATTATGAACTAAATTTGTAAGTTAGGGTTTTGATGGATCTGATTCTATGATGATTGAACGAATTGATTGTTTAATTTGTTGTGGTTGATTATTATGTTGTTGAGTGGTATTATTGTGCTTAATGCTTTTGAATATGAAGGCCTATATTTAGATGATAAATTGGTTGTGTGTTATGTATCGAGAGGAGACGCCCACCACGTGCTCGATATAATGTCCACCACAAGTAGAATTAGATAGAGATATACTAATTTGCTTGTGTGATCATATAGGGTGTTTATTGTGACTAATGCATTCTCATGCACTTGGATATACCATCGAGAGATAGGATATTAGTGTATGTGGAATAGGTCCGATTTACTTCGAAAGGGGACTTTGGATAATTTAGATAAATATGGTCATAAATATGAATAATTAAACTACAACAATATGCTCTAATGAAATTCAATTGGATGGAATAGGTGAATTCAAATACTGTAACTAATCTCTCATATTGGTTGTTTGCTTTACTTTTATGTTTTTATATTGTTATATTTTAATTCGTTCTTTTAAGCCTTTCGATTATCCAAATAGAAATAGGCTTGGTTAATTTTAGTACTCAACGCCTAAATATCCCTGTGGAGACGATAATTTACTCATCATATTATTACTTGTGCCGACTCCATATACTCGCGGGTAAAAAAAAGGCGTACCAAGTATTTATAGCAGTTCCATAGCAAGGTTTTCTGTCAAATCGCGTTTCTCATTGAAATATACGATTTTTTTAATTTTGCTCAAAACTCCGTCACTAATCCCTATAAACATTGCTCATTTTCTAACTGTCTCGGAATGACTGCAAGTTCTGCTCGGAATAACCCTAGATTTCACTCACGTATATAATAGAGTATTTCTAGGATTTTCATAACAAGGTATTCAGTCAAATCGCGTTTACCATTGAAATATACTACTTTTCTAATTTTGCTCAAAATTCACTTACTAACCCCTATAAAAATTGTTCATTTTCTAACTGTCTCGGAATGACTGCAAGTTCCCCTCGGAAGGATGCTAGATTTCATTCACATATACAATAGAATATTTATAGCAGTTCCACAATAAGGTTTTCAGTCAAATCGCGTTTCTCATTGAAATATGCGACTTTTCTAATTTTGCTCAAAATTCCCTTACTAACCACTATAAAAATTGTTCATTTTCTAACAGTCTCGGAAAGACTGCAAGTTCCCCTCGGAAAGATGCTAGATTTCATTCACATATATAATAGAGTATTTATAGCAGTTCCATAATAAGGTTTTCAGTCAAATCGCATTTCTCATTGAAATATACAATTTTTCTAATTTTGTTCAAAATTCACTTAATAACCCCTACAAAAATTGTTCATTTTCTAACTGTCTCGGAATGACTGCAAGTTTCGCTGGGAATAACCCTAGATTTAACTCACGTATATAATCGAGTATTTCTAGCATTTTCATAATAAGGTTTTCAGTCAAATCGCGTTTCCCATTGAAATACAAGACTTTTCTAATTTTACTCAAAATTCCCTTACTAAACCCTATAAAAACTGTTCATTTTCTAACAGTCTCAGAATAATTGCAAGTTCCACTCGGAATGACCCAAGATTTCAATCACGTATATAATAGAGTATTTCTAGCATTTCAATAACAAGGTTTTTAGTCAAATCGCGTTTCCCATTGAAATTTACAACTTTTCAAAGTTTGCTCAAAATTCCCTTACTAACCAATATAAAAATTGTTCATTTTCTAATAGTCACGGAATTACTGCAATTCCCGCTCGGAAGAACGCTAGATTTCATTCACATATAAAATAGACTATTTGTAGCAGTTCCATAACAAATTTTTCAGTCAAATCGCGTTTCTCATTGTAATATATGAATTTTCTAATTTTGCTCAAAATTCTCTTACATACCCTTGTAAAAATCGTTCATTTTCTAACATTCTCAGAATGACTGCAAGTTCCCCTCGGAAGGATGCTAGATTTCATTCACATATAAAATAGAGTATTTATAGCAGTTCCATAACAAGGTTTTCAGTCAAATTGTGTTTCTCAATTAAATATACGACTTTTCAAGGTTTGCCCAAAATTCCCTTACTAACCCCTATAAAAATTGTTCATTTTCTAACAGTCCCGGAATAACTGCAAGTTCCCATCGGAAGGATGCTAGATTTCATTAACATATATAATAGAGTATTTATAGCAGTTCCATAACAAGGTTTCCAGTCACATCGCGTTTCTCATTGAAATATACTATTTTTCTAATTTTGCTCAAAATTCTCTTACTAACCCCTATAAACATTATTCATTTTCTAACTGTCTCGGAATGACTGCAAGTTCCGCTCGAAATAATCCTAGATTTCACTCACGTATATAATAGAGTTTTTCTAGCATTTCCATAACAAGGTTTTCAGTCAAATCGCATTTCCCATTGAAATATACGACTTTTCTAATTTTGCTCAACATTTCCTTACCAACCCCTATAAAAATTGTTCATTTTCTAATAGTATCGGAATGACTGCAAGTTTCCCTCAGAAGGACGCTAGATTTCATTCACATATATAATAGAGTGTTTATATCAGTTCAACAACAAGGTTTTCAGTCAAATCGCATTTCTCATTGAAATATGCAACTTATTTAATTTTGTTCAAAATTCCCTTACTAACCACTATGAAAATTGTTCATTTTCTAACAGTCTCGGAATGACTGCAAGTTCCCCTTGGAAGTACGCTAGATTTCATTCACATATGTAATAGAGTATTTATAGCAGTTCCATAACAAAGTTTTCAATCAAATCGCGTTTCTCGTTGAAATAGATGATTTTTCTAATTTTGCCCAAAATTCACTTACTAACCCCTATAAAAATTGTTCATTTCACATATATAATAGAGTATTTGTAGCAGTTCCATAACAAGGTTTTCAATCAAATCGCGTTTCTCATTGAAATATACTATTTTTCTAAATTTACTCAAAATTCACTTACTAACCACGATACAAATTGTTCATTTTCCAATTGTCTCGAAATGACTACAAGTTCCACTCGGAATAACCCTAGATTTCACTCACGTATATAATAGAGTTTTTCTAACATTTCCATAACAAGGTTTTCAGTCAAATCGCGTTTCTCATTAAAATATGCGACTTTTCTAATTTTGCTCAAAATTCCCTTACTAACCACTATAAAAATTGTTCATTTTCTAACAGTCTCGGAATGACTGCAAGTTCCCCTTGGAAGTACGCTAGATTTCATTCACATATATAATAGAGTATTTATAGCAGTTCCATAACAAAGTTTTCAATCAAATCGCGTTTCTCGTTGAAATATATGATTTTTCTAATTTTGCCCAAAATTCACTTACTAACCCATATAACAATTGTTCATTTTCCAACTGTCTCGTAATGACTGCAAGTTCTACTCGGAATAACCCTAGATTTCACTCACGTATATAATATAGTATTTCTAGCATTTCCATAACAAGGTTTTCAGTCTAATCGCGTTTCCCATTGAAATATGCGACTTTTCTAATTTTGCTCAAAATTCCCTTACTAACCACTATAAAAATTGTTCATTTTCTAACAGTATCGGAATGACTGCAAGTTCCCTTCAGAAGGACACTAGATTTCATTCACATATATAATAGAGTATTTATAGCAGTTCCACAACAAGGTTTTCAGTCAAATCGCGTTTCTCATTAAAATATGCGACTCATCTAATTTTGCTCAAAATTCCCTTACTAACCACTATAAAAATTGTTCATTTTCTAACAGTCTCGGAATGACTGCAAGTTCCACTCGGAAGCACTATCGATTTCATTCACATATATAATAGAGTATTTATGGCAGTTCTGTAACCAGGTTTTCAGTCAAATCGCGTTTCTCATTGAAATATACGATTTTTCTAATTTTGCTCAAAATACACCTACTAACCCCTATAAAAATTGTTCATTTTCTAACTGTCTCGGAATAACTGCAAGTTCCCCTCGAAAGGACGCTAGATTTTATTCACATATATAATAAAGTATTTATAGCAGTTCCAAAACAAGGTTTTCAGTCTAATCGCGTTTCTCATTGAAATAAACGATTTTTCTAATTTTGCTAAAAATTCCCTTACGAACCTTTATAAAAATTGTTCATTTTCTAACAGTCTCGGAATGACTGCAAGTTCCCCTCAGAAGGGCGCTATATTTCATTCACATATATAATAGATTATTTATAGCAATTCCATAACAAGGTTTTTAGTCAAATCGCGTTTCGCATTGAAATACACGATTTTTCTAATTTTGCTCAAAATTGAAATACTAACCCCTATAAAAATTGTTCATTTTCTAACTGTCTCGGAATGATTGCAAGTTCCGCTCGGAATCACCCTAGATTTCACTCACGTGTATAATAGAGCATTTATAGCAGTTCCATAACAATGTTTTCAGTCAAATCGCGTTTCCCATTGAAATATATGACTTTTCTAATTTTGCTCAAAATTTCCTTATTAACACCTATAAAAATTGTTCACTTTCTAACAGTCTCGGAATGACTGCAGGTTCCCCTCAGAAGGACCCTATATTTCATTCACATATATAATAGAGTATTTATAGCAGTTCCATAACAAGGTTTTCAATCAAATCGCCTTTCTCATTGAAATATATGATTTTTCTAAATTTGCTCAAAATTCACTTACTAACCACCATACAAATTGTTCATTTTCCAACTGTCTCGGAATGACTACAAGTTCCACCCGGAATAACCCTAGATTTCACTCACGTATATAATAGAGTTTTTTAGCATTTCCATAACAAGGTTTTCAGTCAAATCGCATTTCCCATTGAAATATACGACTTTTCTAATTTTGCTCAAAATTCCCTTACTAAACCCTATAAAAACTGTTCATTTTCTAACAGTCTCGGAATGATTGCAAGTTCCACTCGGAATGACCCAAGATTTCAATCACGTATATAATAGAGTATTTCTAGCATTTCAATAACAAGGTTTTTAGTCAAATCGCGTTTCCCATTGAAATTTACAACTTTTCAAAGTTTGCTCAAAATTCCCTTACTAACCAATATAAAAATTGTTCATTTTCTAATAGTCACGGAATTACTGCAATTCCCGCTCGGAAGAACGCTAGATTTCATTCACATATAAAATAGACTATTTGTAGCAGTTCCATAACAAATTTTTCAGTCAAATCGCGTTTCTCATTGTAATATATGAATTTTCTAATTTTGCTCAACATTTCCTTACCAACCCCTATAAAAATTGTTCATTTTCTAATAGTCCCGGAATGACTGCAAGTTCCCCTCGGAAGGACTCTAGATTTCATACACATATATAATAGAGTATTTATATCAGTTCCACAACAAGGTTTTCAGTCAAATCACGTTTCTCGTTGAAATATGCGACTTTTCTAATTTTGCTCAAAATTCCCTTATTAACCACTATGAAAATTGTTCATTTTCTAACAGTCTCGAAATGACTGCAAGTTCCCCTTGGAAGTACGCTAGATTTCATTCACATATATAATAGAGTATTTATAGCAGTTCTATAACAAAGTTTTCAATCAAATCGCGTTTCTTGTTGAAATATATGATTTTTCTAATTTTACCCAAAATTCACTTACTAACCCCTATAAAAATTGTTCATTTTCCAACTGTCTCGTAATGACTGCAAGTTCCACTCGGAATAACCCTAGATTTCACTCACGTATATAATATAGTATTTCTAGCATTTCCATAAGAAGGTTTTCAGTCTAATCGCGTTTCCCATTGAAATATACGACTTTTCTAATTTTGCTGAAAATTTCCTTACTAACCCCCATAAAAATTGTTCATTTTCTAACAGTCTCGGAATGACTGCAACTTCCCCTCGGAACGACGCTAGATTTCATTCACATATATAATAGAGTATTTATAACAGTTCCACAATAAGGTTTTCAGTCAAATCGCGTTTCACATTAAAATATGCGACTTTCCTTATTTTGCTCAAAATTCCCTTACTAACCCCTATAAAAATTGTTCAATTTCTGACAGTCTCGAAATGACTGCAAGTTCCCCTCGGACGGACGCTAGATTTCATTCACATATATAATAGATTATTTATAGCAGTTCCATAACAACGTTTTCAGTCAAATCGCATTTCTCATTGAAATATACGATTTTTCTAATTTTTCTCAAAATTCACTTATTAACCCCTATAATGACTGTAAGTTATGCTCGAAATAACCCTAGATTCCACTCACGTATATAATAGAGTATTTTTAGCGTTTCCATAACAAGGTTTTCAGTCAAATTGCGTTTCTCATTTAATTATATGACTTTTCTAATTTTACTCAAAATTTCCTTACTAACCCCTATAAAAATTGTTCATTTTCTAACAGTCTCGGAATGACAGCAAGTTCCCCTCGGAAGGACACTAGATTTCATTCAGATATATAATAGATTATTCATAGCAGTTCCACAATAAGGTTTTCTGTCAAATCGCGTTTGTCATTGAATATGCGACTTTTCTAATTTTGCTCATAATTTCCTTACTAACCACTATAAAAATTGTTCATTTTCTAACAGTCTCGGAATGACTGCATGTTCCACTCGGAATGACCATAGATTTCACTCACGTATATAATAGAGTATTTCTAGCATTTTCATAACAAGGTTTTCAATCAAATTGCGTTTTCCATTGAAATATACGACATTTATAAATTTGCTGAAAATTCGCTGAGTAACCCCTATAAAAATTGTTCATTTTCTAACAGTCACGGAACGACTGCAAGTTCCACTCGGAATGACCCTAGATTTCACTCACGTATATAATAGAGTATTTTTAGCATTTCGATAACAAGGTTTTCAGTCAAATGGCGTTTGTCATTTAATTATACGACTTTTCTAATTTTACTCAAAATTTCCTTACTAACACCTATAAAAATTGTTCATTTTCTTACAGTCTCGGAATAACTGCAAGTTCCCCTCGGAAGCACACTAGATTTCATTCAGATATATAATTGATTATTTATAGCAGTTCGACAATAAAGCTTTCTGTCAAATCTCGTTTGTCATTGAATATGCGACTTTTGTAATTTTGCTCAAAATTTCCTTACTAACCACTATAAAAATTGTTCATTTTCTAACAGTCTCGGAATGACTGCAAGTTCCCCTATGAAGGATTCTAGATTTCATTCACATATGTAATGTAGTATTTATAGCAGTTCCACAATAAGGTTTTCAGTCAAATCGCGTTTCTCATTGAAATATACGACTTTTCTAATTTTGCTCAAAATCCCCTTACTAACCCCCATAAAAATTGTTCATTTCCTAACAGTCTCGAAATGACTGCAAGTTCCCCTCGGAAGGACTCTAGATTTCATTCACATATATAAAAGAGTAATTCTAGCATTTCCATAACAAGGTTTTCAGTCAAATCGCGTTTCCCATTGAAATACACGACTTTTCTAATTTTATTCAAAATTCTCTTACTAAATCCAATAAAAACTGTTCATTTTCTAACAGTCTCGGAATGACTGCAAGTTCCCCTCTGAAGGACGCTAGATTTCATTCACATATATAATAGAGTATTTATAGCAGTTCCATAAAAAGGTTTTCAGTCAAATCGCGTTTCTTATTGAAATATACGATTTCTCTAATTTTGCTCAAAATTCCCTTACTAACCCTCATAAAAATTGTTCATTTTCTAACAGTCTCGGAATGACTGCAAGTTCCCCTCGGAAGGATGCTAGGTTTCATTCACATATATAATAGAGTATTTACAACAGTTCCACAACAAGGTTTTTAGTCGCGTTTCTCATTTAAATATACGACTTTTCAAATTTTGCCCAAAATTCCCTTACTAACCCCTAAAAAAATTGTTCATTTTCTAACAGTCACGGAACGACTGCAACTTCCGCTCGTAATGACCCTAGATTTCACTCACGTATATAATAGAGTATTTCTAGCATTTCGATAACAAGGTTTTCAGTCAAATCGCGTTTCTCATTTAAATATACGACTTTTCTAATTTTACTCAAAATTTCCTTACTAACCGCTATAAAAATTGTTTATTTTCTAACAGTCTCGGAATGACTGCAAGTTCCCCTCGGAAGGACACTAGATTTCATTCACATATATAATAGATTATTTATAGCAGTTCCACAACAAGGTTTTCAGTAAAATCACGTTTCTCATTGAAGTAAACGATTTTTCTAATTTTCCTCAAAATTCACTTCCTAATCCGTATAAAAATTGTTCATTTTCTAACTGCCTCGTAATGACTGTAAGTTATGCTCGAAATAACCCTAGATTCCACTCACGTATATAATAGAGTATTTTTAGCGTTTCCATAACAAGGTTTTCAGTCAAATTGCGTTTCTCATTTAATTATATGACTTTTCTAATTTTACTCAAAATTTCCTTACTAACCCCTATAAAAATTGTTCATTTTCTAACAGTCTCGGAATGACAGCAAGTTCCCCTCGGAAGGACACTAGATTTCATTCAGATATATAATAGATTATTTATAGCAGTTCCACAATAAGGTTTTCTGTCAAATCGCGTTTGTCATTGAATATGCGACTTTTCTAATTTTGCTCATAATTTCCTTACTAACCACTATAAAAATTGTTCATTTTCTAACAGTCTCGGAATGACTGCATGTTCCACTCGGAATGACCATAGATTTCACTTACGTATATAATAGAGTATTTCTAGCATTTTCATAACAAGGTTTTCAATCAAATTGCGTTTTCCATTGAAATATACGACATTTATAAATTTGCTGAAAATTCGCTGAGTAACCCCTATAAAAATTGTTCATTTTCTAACAGTCACGGAACGACTGCAAGTTCCACTCGGAATGACCCTAGATTTCACTCACGTATATAATAGAGTATTTTTAGCATTTTGATAACAAGGTTTTCAGTCAAATGGCGTTTGTCATTTAATTATACGATTTTTCTAATTTTACTCAAAATTTCCTTACTAACACCTATAAAAATTGTTCATTTTCTTACAGTCTCGGAATAACTGCAAGTTCCCCTCGGAAGCACACTAGATTTCATTCAGATATATAATTGATTATTTATAGCAGTTCGACAATAAAGCTTTCTGTCAAATCTCGTTTGTCATTGAATATGCGACTTTTGTAATTTTGCTCAAAATTTCCTTACTAACCACTATAAAAATTGTTCATTTTCTAACAGTCTCGGAATGACTGCAAGTTCCCCTATGAAGGATTCTAGATTTCATTCACATATGTAATGTAGTATTTATAGCAGTTCCACAATAAGGTTTTCAGTCAAATCGCGTTTCTCATTGAAATATACGACTTTTCTAATTTTGCTCAAAATCCCCTTACTAACCCCCATAAAAATTGTTCATTTCCTAACAGTCTCGAAATGACTGCAAGTTCCCCTCGGAAGGACTCTAGATTTCATTCACATATATAAAAGAGTAATTCTAGCATTTCCATAACAAGGTTTTCAGTCAAATCGCGTTTCCCATTGAAATACACGACTTTTCTAATTTTATTCAAAATTCTCTTACTAAATCCAATAAAAACTGTTCATTTTCTAACAGTCTCGGAATGACTGCAAGTTCCCCTCTGAAGGACGCTAGATTTCATTCACATATATAATAGAGTATTTATAGCAGTTCCATAAAAAGGTTTTCAGTCAAATCGCGTTTCTTATTGAAATATACGATTTCTCTAATTTTGCTCAAAATTCCCTTACTAACCCTCATAAAAATTGTTCATTTTCTAACAGTCTCAGAATGACTGCAAGTTGCCCTCGTAAGGACGATAGATTTCATTCACATATATAATAGAGTATTTATAGCAGTTCCATAACAAGGTTTTCAGTCAAATTGTTTTTCTCATTGAAATATACGATTCTTCTAATTTTACTCAAAATTCTTTTACAAACCCTATAAACATTGTTCATTTTCTAACTGTCTCGGAATGACTGCAAGTTCCGATCGGAATAACCCGAGATTTCACTCACGTATATAATAGAGTATTTCTAGCAATTCCATAACAAGTTTTCCAGTCAAATCTTGTTTCCCATTTAAATATTAGACTTTTCTAATTTTGCTCAAAATTTCTTTACTAACCCTTATAAAAATTGTTCATTTTTTACCAGTCTCGGAATGATTGCAAGTTCCCCTCAGAAGGACTCTAGATTTCATTCACATATATTATAGAATATTTATGGCATTTCCATAACAAGGTTTTCAGTCAAATCGCGTTTCTCATTGAAATATATGATTTTTCAAATTTTGCTCAAAATTCACTTAACCCTATAAAAATTATTCATTTTCTAACTGTCTCGGAAGGATAGCAAGCTCCGCTCGGGGTAACCCTAGATTTCACTCACGTATATAATAGAGTATTTATAGCATTCCATAACAAAGTTTTCAGTTAAATTGTGTTTCCCTTTGAAATACACGACTTTTCTAATTTTACTGAAAATTCCCATACTAAATCCTATAAAAATTGTTCATTTTCTAACAGTCTCGGAATGACTGCAAGTTCCACTTGGAATGACCCTAGATTTCACTCACGTATATAATAGAGTATTTCTAGCTCTTCCATAACAAAGTTTTCAGTCAAATCGCGTTTCTCATTGAAATATACAACTTTTCTAACTTTGCTCAAAATTCCCTCACTAACCCCCTATAAAATTTTTTCGTTTTCTAACTGTCTCGGACTGACTGCATGTTCCCCTCGGAAGGAAGCTAGATTTCATTCACATATATAATAGAGCAGTTCCATAACAAGGTTTTCAGTCAAATTGCGTTTCCCATTGAAATATGCGACTTTTCTAATTTTGCTCAAAATTCCCTCACTAACCCCTATAAAAATTGTTCATTTTCTAACTGTCTCGGACTGACTGCATGTTCCCCTCGGAAGGACACTAGATTTCATTCACATATATAATAGATTATTTATAGCAGTTCCACAACAAGGTTTTCTGTCAAATCGCGTTTCTCATTGAATATGCGACTTTCCTAATTTCGCTCAAAATTTCCTTCCACTATAAAAATTGTTCATTTTCTAACAGTCTCGGAATGACTGCAAGTTCCCCTCGGAAGGATGCTAGATTTCACTCACATATGTAATGGAGTATTTATAGCAGTTCCACGACAAGGTTTTCAGTCAAATCGCGTTTCTCGTTGAAATATATGATTTTTCTAATTTTGCTCAAAATTCCCTTACTAAACCCCATAAAAATTGTTCATTTTCTAACAGTCTCGGAATGACAGCAAATTCCCCTCTGAAGGACGCTTGATTTCATTCACATATATAATAGAGTATTTATAGCAGTTCCATAACAAGGTCTTCAGTCAAATCGCGTTTCTCGTTGAAATATACGATTTTTCTAATTTTGCTCAAATTCCCTTATTAACCCTCATAAAAGTTGTTCATTTTCTAACAGTCTCGGAATGACTGCAAGTTGCCCTCGTAAGGACGCTAGATTTCATTCACGTATATAATAGAGTATTTATAGCAGCTTCATAACAAGATTTTCAGTCAAATCGCGTTTCTCATTGAAACATACAATTCTTCTAATTTTACTCAAAATTCTCTTACTAACCCTATAAATATTGTTCATTTTCTAACTGTCTCGGAATGACTGCAAGTTCCGATCGGAATAACCCGAGATTTCACTCACATATATAATAGAGTATTTCTAGCAATTTCATAACAAGGTTTTCAGTCAAATCGCGTTTCCCATTGAAATATACGACTTTTCTAATTTTGCTCAAAATTTCTTTACTAACCCCTATACAAATTGTTCATTTTCTAACAGTGTCGGAATAACTACAAGTTCCCCTTGGAAGGACTCTAGATTTCATTCACATATATAATAGAGTATTTATAGGAGTTCCATCGCAAGGTTTTCAGTCAAATTGCGTTTCTCATTGAAATATACGATTTTTCTAATTTTGCTCAAAATTCACATACTAACACCTATAAACATTGTTCATTTTCTAACTGTCTCGGAATGACTGGAAGTTCCCCTTTGAAGAATGCAAGATTTCATTCAAATATATAATAGAGTATTTGTAACAGTTCCATATAAGGTTTTCAGTCAAATCGCGTTTCTCATTGAAATATACGACTTTTCTAATTTTGCTCAAAATTCCCTCACTAACTCCTATAAAAATTGTTCATTTTCTAACTGTCTCGGACTGACTGCATGTTCCCCTCGGAAGGACGCTAGATTTCATTCACATATATAATAGAGCAGTTCCACAACAAGGTTTTCAGTCAAATATCGTTTCTCATTGAAATATACGATTTTTCTAATTTTGCTCATAATTTTCTTACTAACCCCTATAAAAATTGTTCATTTTCTAACATTCTCGGAATGACTGGAACTTCCCCTCTGAAGAATGCAAGATTTCATTCAAATATATAATAGAGTATTTGTAACAGTTCCATAACAAGGTTTTCAGTCAAATCGCGTTTCTCATTGAAATATACGACTTTTCTAATTTTGCTAAAAATTCCCTCTCTAACCCCTATAAAATTGTTCATTTTCTAACTGTCTCGGACTGACTGCATGTTCCCCTCGGAAGGATGCTAGATTTCATTCACATATTTAATAGAGCAGTTCCGCAACAAGGTTTTCAGTCAAATCGCGTTTCTCAATGAAATATACGATTGTTCTAATTTTGCTCATAATTTTCTTACTAACCCCTATAAAAATTTTTCATTTTCTAATAGTCTCGGGATGACAACAAGTTGCCCTCGGAATAACGCTAGATTTCATTCACACATATAATAGAGTATTTATAGCAGTTCCATAACAAAGTTTTCAGTCAAATCGTGTTTCTCATTGAAATATACGATTCTTCTAATTTTACTCAAAATTCTCTTACTAACCCTATAACAGGTTTTCACTCACGTATATAATAGAGTCTTTCTAGTAATTCCATAACAGGTTTTCAGTCAAATCGGGTTTTCCATTGAAATATACGACTTTTCTAATTTTGCTCAAAATTTCCTTACTAAACTCAACAAAAACTGTTCATTTTCTAACTGTCTCAGAATGACTGCAAGTTCCACTCAGAATGACCCTAGATTTCACTCACCTATATAATAGAGTATTTCTAGCACTTCCATAACAAAGTTTTTAGTCAAATCGCATTTCCCATTGAAATATACGACTTCTCTAATTTTGCTCAAAATTCCCTTACTAACCCTTTTAAAAATTGTTCATTTTCTAACATTCTCGAAATGACTGGAAGTTCCCCTCGGAAGGACGCTAGATTTCATTCACATATGTAATGGAGTATTTATAGCAGTTCCACAACAAGGTTTTCAGTCAAATCGCGTTTCTCGTTGAAATATACGATTTTTCTAATTTTGCTCAAAATTCCCTTACTAACCCTTATAAAAATTGTTCATTTCCTAACAGTGTCGGAATGACAGCAAGTTCCGCTCGGAATAACCCTAGATTTCACTCACGTATATAATAGAGTATTTATAGCATTTGCATAACAAATTTTTCAGTTAAATCGCGTTTCCCAATGAAATACACGACTTGTCTAACTTTACTCAAAATTCCCTTACTAAACCTTATAAAAACTGTTCATTTTCTAACAGTCTTGAAATGGCTGCAAGTTCCACTCGAAATGACCCTAGATTTCACTCACGTATATAATAGAGTATTTCTAGCATTTCCATAACAAATTTTTCAGTCAAATCGCGTTTCCCAATGAAATATACGACTTCTCTAATTTTGCTCAAAATTCCCTTACTAACCCTTTTAAAAATTGTTCATTTTCTAACATTCTCGAAATGACTGGAAGTTCCCCTCGGAAGGACGCTAGATTTCATTCACATATATAATAGAGTATTTATAGCTGTTCCATAACAAGGTTTTCAGTCAAATCGCGTTTCTCATTGAAATATACGATTTTTCTAATTTTGCTCAAAATTCCCTTACTAACCCTTATAAAAATTGTTCATTTCCTAACAGTGTCGGAATGACGGCAAGTTCCGCTCGGAATAACCCTAGATTTCACTCACGTATATAATAGAGTATTTATAGCATTTCCATAACAAATTTTTCAGTTAAATCGCGTTTCCCAATGAAATACACGACTTTTCTAACTTTACACAAAATTCCCTCACTAAACCTTATAAAAACTGTTCATTTTCTAACAGTCTTGAAATGGCTGCAAGTTCCACTCAAAATGACCCTAGATTTCACTCACGTATATAATAGAGTATTTCTAGTGCTTCCATAACAAAGTTTTCAGTCAAATCGCGTTTCCTATTGAAATATACGACTTGTCTAATTTGGCTAAAAATTCCCTTACTAACCCCTATAAAAATTGTTCGTTTTCTAACATTCTCGGAATGACTGGAAGTTCCCTTCGGAAGGACGCTACATTTCATTCACATATATAATAGAGTATTTATAACAGTTCCATCAAAAGGTTTTCAGTCAAATCACGTTTCCCATTGAAATATACGACTTTTCTAATTTTGCTCAAAATTCACATACTAACCCCTATAAAAATTGTTCATTTTCTAACTGTCTCGGAATGACTGGAACTTCCCCTCTGAAGAATGCAAGATTTCATTCAAATATATCATAGAGTATTTGTAACAGTTCCATAATAAGGTTTTCAGTCAAATCGCGTTTCTCATTGAAATATACGACTTTTCTAATTTTGCTCAAAATTCCCTCACTAACCCCTATAAAAATTGTTCATTTTCTAACTGCCTCGGACTGACTGCATGTTCCCCTCGGAAGGACGCTAGATTTCATTCACATATATAATAGAGCAGTTCCACAACAAGGTCTTCAGTCAAATCGCGTTTCTCATTGAAATATACGATTTTTCTAATTTTGCTCATAATTTTCTTACTAACCCCTATAAAAATTGTTTATTTTCTAACATTCTCGGAATGACTGGAACTTCCCCTCTGAAGAATGCAAGATTTCATTCAAATATATAATAGAGTATTTGTAACAGTTCCATAACAAGGTTTTCAGTCAAATCGCGTTTCTCATTGAAATATACGACTTTTCTAATTTTGCTCAAAATTCCCTCACTAACCCCTATAAAAATTGTTCATTTTCTAACTGTCTCGGACTGACTGCATGTTCCCCTCGGAAGGACGCTAGATTTCATTCACATATTTAATAGACCAGTTCCACAACAAGGTTTTCAGTCAAATCGCGTTTCCCATTGAAATATACGACTTCTCTAATTTTGCTCAAAATTTCCTTACTAACCCCTATAAAAATTGTTCATTTTCTAACAGTCTCGGAATGACTGCAAGTTCCCCTCGGAAGGATGCTAGATTCCATTCATATATATAATAGAGTAGTTCCATAACAAGACTTTCAGTCAAATTGCGTTTCTCATTGAAATATACAATTTTTCTAATTTTGCTCAAAATTCTCTTACTAACCCCTATAAAAATTGTTCATTTTCTAACAGTCTCGGAATGACTGCAAGTTCCCCTCTGAAGGTAGCTAGATTTCATTCACATATATAATAGAGTATTTATAGATGTTCCATAACAACGTTTTCAGTCAAATCACGTTTCTCATTGAAATATACGATTTTTCTAATTTTGCTCAAAATTCCCTTACTAACCCTTATAAAAATTGTTCATTTTCTAACAGTCTCGGAATGACTGCAAGTTGCTCTCGTAAGGACGCTAGATTTCATTCACATATATAATAGAGTATTTATAGCAGCTACATAACAAGGTTTTCAGTCAAATCGCGTTTCTCATTGAAACATACGATTCTTCAAATTTTACTCAAAATTCTCTTACTAACCCTATAAACATTGTTCATTTTCTAACTGTCTCGGAATGACTGCAAGTTCCGATCGGAATAACCCAAGATTTCACTCACGTATATAACAGAGTATTTCTAGCAATTCCATTCCAAGGTTATCAGTCAAATCGCGTTTCCCATAGAAATATACGACTTTTCTAATTTTGCTCAAAATTTCCTTACTAACCTCTATAAAAATTGTTCATTTTCTAACAATCTCGGAATGACTGCAAGTTCCCCTCAGAAGGACTCTAGATTTCATTCACATATATAATAGAGTATTTATAGCAGTTGCATAACAAGGTTTTCAGTCAAATCGCGTTTCTCATTGAAATATATGATTCTTCTAATTTTATTCAAAATTCTCTTACTAACCCTATAAACATTGTTCATTTTCTAATAGTCTCGGAATGACTGCAAGTTCCGATCGGAATAACCCGAGATTTCACTCACGTATATAATAGAGTATTTCTAGCAATTCCATATCAAGGTTTTCAGTCAAATCGCATTTCCCATTGAAATATACAACTTTTCTAATTTTGCTCAAAATTTCCTTTCTAAACCTTATAAAACTGTTCATTTTCTAAGAGTCTCCGAATGACTGCAAGTTCCTCTCGGAATGACCCTAGATTTCCCTAACGTATATAATAGAGTATTTCTAGCACTTGCATAACAAAGTTTTCAGTCAAATCGCGTTTCCCATTGAAATATACGACTTCTCTAATTTTGCTCAAAATTTCCTTACTAACCCCTATAAAAATTGTTCATTTTCTAACAGTCTCGGAATGACTACAAGTTCCCCTCTGAAGGATGCTAGAATTCATTCATATATATAATAGAGTATTTATAGCAGTTCCATAACAAGGTTTTCAGTCAAATCGCGTTTCTCATTGAAATATACGATTCTTCTAATTTTACTCAAAATTCTCTTACTAACCCTATAAACATTGTTCATTTTCTAATAGTCTCGGAATGACTGCAAGTTCCGATCGGAATAACCCGCGATTTCACTCACGTATATAATAGAGTATTTCTAGCAATTCCATACCAAGGTTTTCAGTCAAATCGCATTTCCCATTGAAATATACGACTTTTCTAATTTTGCTCAAAATTTCCTTACTAAACCATATAAAAACTGTTCATTTTCTAACAGTCTCCGAATGACTGCAAGTTTCTCTCGGACTGACCCTAGATTTCCCTGACGTATATAATAGAGTATTTCTAGCACTTGCATAACAAAGTTTTCAGTCAAATCGCGTTTCCCAATGAAATATACGACTTCTCTAATTTTGCTCAAAATTTCCTTACTAACCCCTATAAAAATTGTTCATTTTCTAACAGTCTCGGAATGACTGCAAGTTCCCCTCGGAAGGATGCTAGATTCCATTCATATATATAATAGAGTAGTTCCATAACAAGATTTTCAGTCAAATTGCGTTTCTCATTGAAATATACAATTTTTCTAATTTTGCTCAAAATTCTCTTACTAACCCCTATAAAAATTGTTCATTTTCTAACAGTCTCGGAATGACTGCTAGTTCCCCTCTGAAGGTAGCTAGATTTCATTCACATATATAATAGAGTATTTATAGATGTTCCATAACAACGTTTTCAGTCAAATCACGTTTCTCATTGAAATATTTGATTTTTCTAATTTTGCTCAAAATTCCCTTACTAACCCTTATAAAAATTGTTCATTTTCTAACAGTCTCGGAATGACTGCAAGTTGCTCTCGTAAGGACGCTAGATTTCATTCACATATATAATAGAGTATTTATAGGAGCTACATAACAAGGTTTTCAGTCAAATCGCGTTTCTCATTGAAACATACGATTCTTCAAATTTTACTCAAAATTCTCTTACTAACCCTATAAACATTGTTCATTTTCTAACTGTCTCGGAATGACTGCAAGTTCCGATCGGAATAACCCAAGATTTCACTCACGTATATAACAGAGTATTTCTAGCAATTCCATTCCAAGGTTATCAGTCAAATCGCGTTTCCCATAGAAATATACGACTTTTCTAATTTTGCTCAAAATTTCCTTACTAACCTCTATAAAAATTGTTCATTTTCTAACAATCTCGGAATGACTGCAAGTTCCCCTCAGAAGGACTCTAGATTTCATTCACATATATAATAGAGTATTTATAGCAGTTGCATAACAAGGTTTTCAGTCAAATCGCGTTTCTCATTGAAATATATGATTCTTCTAATTTTATTCAAAATTCTCTTACTAACCCTATAAACATTGTTAATTTTCTAACAGTCTCGGAATGACTGCAAGTTCCGATCGGAATAACCCGAGATTTCAATGACGTATATATTGGAGTATTTCTAGCAATTCCACAACAAGGTTTTCAGTCAAATCGCGTTTCCCATTGAAATATACGACTTTACTAATTTTGCTCAAAATTTCCTTACTAAACCCTATAAAAACTGTTCATTTTCTAACAGTCTCGGAATGACTGCAAGTTCCACTCGGAATGACCCTAGATATCATTCACGTATATAATAGAGTATTTCTAGCTCTTCTATAACAAAGTTTTCAGTCAAATAGCGTTTCCCATTGAAATACACGACTTCTTTAATTTTGCGCAAAATTCCCTTACTAACCCCTATAAAAATTGTTCATTTTCTAACATTCTCGGAATGACTGGAAGTTCCCCTCTGAAGAATGCTAGATTTCATTCACATAAATAATAGAGTATTTGTAACAGTTCCATAACAAGGTTTTCAATCAAATCGCGTTTCTCATTAAAATATACGACTTTTCTAATTTTGCTCAAAATTCCCTTACTAACCCTATAAAAATTGTTCATTTTCTAACTCTCTCGGACTGACTGCATGTTCCCCTCGGAAGGACGCTAGATTTCATTCACGTATAAAATAGAGTATTTGTAGCAGTTCCATAACAAAGTTTCAGTCAAATCGCATTTCTCATTGTAATATATGAATTTTCTAATTTTGCTCAAAATTCTCTTAGTAACCCATGTAAAAATTGTTCATTTTATAACAGTCTCGAAAAGACTGCAAGTTCCCCTCGGAAGGACACTACATTTCATTCACGTATATAATAGAGCATTTGTAATAGTTCCATAACAACATTTTCAGTCGAATCACGTTTCGCATTGAAATATTCGAATTTTCTAATTTTACTCAAAATTCTCTTACTAACCCTATAACAGGTTTTCACTCACGTATATAATAGAGTATTGCTAGCATTTCCATAACAAGGTTTTCAGTCAAATCGCGTTTCCCTTTGAAATACACGACTTTTCTAATTTTACTCAAAATTCCCTTACTAAACCCTATAAAAATTGTTCATTTTCTAACAGTCTCGAAATGACTGCAAGTTCCGCACGGATTGACCATAGATTTCACTCACGTATAAAATAGAGTATTTTCATCATAAGGTTTTTAGTCAAATAGCGTTTCCCTTTGAAATATACGACTTTTATAATTTTGCTCAAAATTTCCTCACTAACTTCTATAAAAATTGTTCATTTTCTAACAGTCTCGGGATGACTGCAAGTTCCCCTCTGAAGGAAGCTTGATTTCGTTCACATATATAATAGAGTATTTATAGCAGTTCCACAATAAGGTTTTCAGTCAAATCGTGTTTCATATTGACATATGCGACTTTTCTAATTTTACACAAAATTCCCTTGCTAACCACCATAAAAATTGTTCGTTTTCTAACAGTCTCGGAATGACAGCAAGTTCCCCTAGGAAGTACTCTAGATTTCATTCACAAATATAATAGAGTATTTATAGCAGTTCCATAACAAGGTTTTCAGTCCAATCGCGTTTCTCATTGAAATATACGATGTTTCCAATTTTGCTCAAAATTTCATTACTAACCTCTATAAAAATTGCTCATTTTCTAACAGTCTCGGAATGACTGCAAGTTCAACTCGGTATAACCATAGATTTCACTCACGTATATAATAGAGTATTTATTGCATTTCCATAACAAGGTTTTCAGTCAAATTGCATTTCCCATTGAAATACACGACTTTTCTAATTTTACTCAAAATTCCCTTACTAAACCATATAAAAAATGTTCGTTTTCTAACGGTCTCGGAATGACTGCAAGTTTCACTCGGAATGACCCTAGATTTCACTCACGTATAAAGTAGAGTATTTCTAGCATTTCCATAACAAGGTTTTCAGTCAAATCGCGTTTCCCATTGAAATATACGACTTTTCTAAATTTGCTCAAAATTTCCTTACTAGCCCCTATAAAAATTGTTTATTTTCTAACAGTCTCGGAATGACAGCATGTTCCCCTCGGAAGGACGCTAGATTTCATTCACATATATAATAGAGTATTTATAGCAGTTCCACAATAAGGTTTTCAGTCAAATCGCGTTTCTTATTGAAATATGCGACTTTTCTAATTTTGCACAAAATTCCCTTGCTAACCACCATAAAAATTGTTCGTTTTCTAACAGTATCGGAATGACTGCAAGTTCCGCTCGGAATAACCCTAGATTTCACTCACGTATAAAGTAGAGTATTTCTAGCATTTTCATTATAAGGTTTTCAGTCAAATCGTATTTCCCTTTGAAATATACGACTTTTCTAAATTTGCTCAAAATTTTTTTACTAACCCCTCTAAAAATTGTTCATTTTCTAACAGTCTCGGAATGACAGCAAGTTCCCCTCGGAAGGACGCTAGATTTCATTAACATATATAATAGAGTATTTATAGCAGTTCCACAACAAGATTTTCAGTCAAATCGCGTTTCTCATTGAAATAAACGATTTTTTTCATTTTCCTCAAAATTCACTTACCAACCCCTATAAAAATTGTTCATTTTCTAACTGTCTCCTAATGACTGTAAGTTCCGCTCGTAATAACCCTAGATTTCCCTCACGTATATAATATAGTATTTTTAGCATTTGCATAACAAGTTTTTCAGTCAAATCTCGTTTTCCATTGAAATACACGACTTTTCTAATTTTGCTCAAAATTTCCCTACTAAACCCTATAAAAATTGTTCATTTTCTAACAGCCTCGGAATGACTGCAAGTTCCACTCGCAACGACCCTAGATTTCACTCACGTATAAAATAGAGTATTTCTAGCATTTCCATAATAAGGTTTTCAGTCAAATCGCGTTTCCCATTGAAATATATGACTTTTCTAAATTTGCTCAAAATTTCCTTACTAACTCCTATAAAAATTGTTCATTTTCTAACAGTCTCGGAATGACTGCAAGTTCCCCCTCGGAAGGATGCTAGGTTTCATTCACATATATAATAGAGTATTTATAGAAGTTCCATAAAAAATTTTGTAGTCAAATCGCGTTTCTTTTTGAAATATGCTACTTTTCTAATTTTGCTTAAAATTCCCTTGCTAACCACTATAAAAATTGCTCATTTTCTAACAGTCTCGGAATGACTGCAAGTTCCACTCGAAATGACCTTAGATTTCACTCACGTATATAATAGATTATTTCTAGCATTTCCATAACAAGGTTTTCGGTCAAATCGTATTTCCCATTGAAATACAAGACTTTTCTAATTTTACTCAAAATTCCCTTACTAAGCCCTATAAAAACTGTTCGTTTTCTAACGGTCTCGGAATGACTGCAAGTTCCGCTCGGAATGACCTTAGATTTCACTCACATATAAAGTAGAGTATTTTTAGCATTTCCATAATAAGGTTTTCAGTCAAATCGCGTTTCCCATTGAAATATACGACTTTTCTAAATTTGCTCAAAATTTTTTTACTAACCCCTCTAAAAATTTTTCATTTTCTAACAGTCTCGTAATGACAGCAAGTTCCCCTCGGAAGGATGCTAGATTTCATTCACATATATAATAGATTATTTATAGCAGTTCCACAATAAGGTTTTCAGTCAAATCGCGTTTCCCATTGAAATATGCGACTTTTCTAATTTTCCTAACAATTCCCTTGCTAACCACAATAAAAATTGTTCGTTTTCTAACAGTCTCGGAATGACTGCAAGTTTCCCTCCGAAAGATGCTAGATTTCATTCACATATATAATAGAGTATTTATAGCAGTTCCACAACAAGGTTTTCAGTCAAATCGCGTTTCTCATTCAAATAAACGATTTTTCTAATTTTCCTCAAAATTCACTTACCAACCCCTATAAAAATTGTTCATTTTCTAACTGTCTCCTAATGACTGTAAGTTCCGCTCGTAATAACCCTAGATTTCCCTCACGTATATAATATAGTATTTTTAGCATTTCCACAACAAGGTTTTCAGTCAAATCGCGTATCCTATTGAAATACACTACTTTTCTAATTTTGCTCAAATTTTCCCTACTAAACCCTATAAAAATTGTTCATTTTCTAACAGCATCGGAATGACTGCAAGTTCCACTCGGAAGGACCCTAGATTCCACTCACGTACAAAATAGAGTATTTCTAACATTTCCGTAACAAGGTTTTCAGTCAAATCGCATTTCCCATTGAAATATATGACTTTTCTAAATTTGCTCAAAATTTCCTTACTAATCCCTATAAAAATTATTCATTTTCTAACAGTCTCGGAATGACTGCTAGTTCCCCTCGGAAGGACGCTAGATTTCATTCACATATATAATAGAGTATTTATAGAAGTTCCATAACAAAGTTTGTTTTCAAATCGCGTTTCTTATTGAAATATGCGACTTTTCTACTTTTTCTCAAAATTCCCTTGCTAACCACTATAAAAATTGTTCGTTTTCTAACAGTCTCGGAATGACTGCAAGTTCCCCTTCGAAGGAAGCTAGATTTCATTCACATATATAACAGAGTATTTATAGCAGTTCCACAATAAGGTTTTCAGTCAAATCGCGTTTCTCAAAGAAATATACGACTTTTGTAATTTTGCTCAAGAGTTCCTTACTAACCCCTATAAAAATTGTTCATTTTCTAATAGCCTCGGAATGACTGCAAGTTCCACTCGGAATGACCCTAGATTTCAGTCACGTATAAAATAGAGTATTTCCAGCATTTCCATAACAAGGTTTTCAGTCAAATCGCGTTTTCCATTAGATATACGCCTTTTCTAAATTTGCTCAAAATTTCCTTACTAACCGCTATAAAAATTGTTCATTTTTTAACAGTCTTGGAATGACTGCAAGTTCTCCTCCGAAGGATGCTAGATTTCATTCACATATATAATAGAGTACTTATAGCAGTTCCACAATAATATTTTCAGTCAAATCGCGTTTCCCATTGAAATACACGACTTTTCTAATTTTATTCAAAATTCCGTTACTAAACCCTATAAAAACTGTTCATTTTCTAACGGTCTCGGAATGACTGCATGTTCCGCACGGATTGACCCTAGATTTCACTCACGTATAAAATGGAGTATTTCTAGCATTTCCATAACAAGGTTTTCAGTCAAATCGCGTTTCCCATTGAAATATATGGCTTTTCTAATTTTGCTCAAAATTTCCTTACTAACCCCTATAAAAATTGTTCATTTTCTAACAGTCTCGGGATGACTGCAAGTTCCCCTCCGAAAGACGCTTGATTTCGTTCACATATATAATAGAGTATTTATAGCAGTTCCACAATAAGGTTTTCAGTCAAATCGTGTTTCTTATTGAAATATGCGACTTTTCTAATTTTGCACAAAATTCCCTTGCTAACCACCATAAAAATTGTTCGTTTTCTAACAGTATCGGAATGACTGCAAGTTCCCCTAAGAAGGACTCTAGATTTCATTCACATATATAATAGAGTATTTATAGCAGTTCCATAACAAGGTTTTCAGTCAAATCGTGTTTCTCATTGAAATATACGATGCTTCCAATTTTGCTCAAAATTCCATTACTAACCCCGATAAAAATTGCTCATTTTCTAACAGTCTCAGGATGACTGCAAGTTCCACTCGAAATGACCTTAGATTTCACTCACGTATATAATAGATTATTTCTAGCATTTCCATAACAAGGTATTCGGTCAAGTCGTATTTCCCATTGAAATACATGACTTTTCTAATTTTATTCAAAATTCCCTTACTAAACCCTATAAAAACTGTTCGTTTTCTAACGGTCTCGGAATGACTGCAAGTTCCGCTCGGAATGACCCTAGATTTCACTCACATATAAAGTAGAGTATTTTTAGCATTTCCATAATAAGGTTTTCAGTCAAATCGCGTTTCCCATTGAAATATATGACTTTTCTAAATTTGCTCAAAATTTCCTTACTAACCCCTATAAAAATTGTTCATTTTCTAACAGTCTCGGAATGACAGCAAGTTCCCCTCGGAAGGACGCTAGATTTCATTCACATATATAATAGAGTATTTATAGCAGTTCCACAATAAGGTTTTCAGTCAAATCGCGTTTCTTATTGAAATATGCGACTTTTCTAATTTTGCACAACATTCCCTTGCTAACCACCATAAAAATTGTTCGTTTTCTAACAGTATCGGAATGACTGCAAGTTCCCTTAGGAAGGACTCTAGATTTCATTCACATATATAATAGAGTATTTATAGCAGTTCCATAACAAGGTTTTCAGTCAAATCGCGTTTCTCATTGAAATATACGATGTTTCCAATTTTGCTCAAAATTCCATTACTAACCCCTATAAAAATTGTTCAACTCGGAATGACCCTAGATTTCACTCACGTATATAATAGAGTATTTCTAGCATTTCCATAACAAGGTTTTCGGTCAAATTGCATTTCCCATTGAAATACATGACTTTTCTAATTTTACTCAAAATTCCCTTACTAAACCCTATAAAAACTGTTCTTTTTCTAACGGTCTCGGAATAACCCTAGATTTCACTCACGTATAAAGTAGAGTATTTCTAGCATTTTCATAATAAGGTTTTCAGTCAAATCGCGTTTCCCATTGAAATATACGACTTTTCTAAATTTGCTCAAAATTTTTTTACTAACCCCTCTAAATATTGTTCATTTTCTAACAGTCTCGGAATGACAGCAAGTTCCCCTCGGAAGGAAGCTAGATTTCATTCACATATATAATAGAGTATTTATAGCAGTTCCATAGTAAGGTTTTCAGTCAAATCGCGTTTCTTATTGAAATATGCGACTTTTCTAATTTTGCTAAAAATTCCCTTGCTAACCACAATAAAAATTGTTCGTTTTCTAACAGTCCCGGAATGACTGCAAGTTCCCCTCCGAAGGATGCTAGATTTCATTCACATATATAATAGAGTATTTATAGCAGTTCCACAACAAGGTTTTCAGTCAAATCGCGTTTCTCATTGAAATAAACGATTTTTTTAATTTTCCTCAAAATTCACTTACCAACCCCTATAAAAATTGTTCATTTTCTAACTGTCTCCTAATGACTGTAAGTTCCGCTCGTAATAACCCTTGATTTCCCTCACGTATATATTATAGTATTTTTAGCATTTCCATAACAAGGTTTTTAGTCAAATCGCGTATACCATTGAAATACAAGAGTTTTCTAATTTTGCTCAAAATTTCCCTACTAAACCCTATAAAAATTGTTCATTTTCTAACAGCCTCGGAATGATTGCAAGTTCTACTCAGAAGGACCCTAGATTTCACTCACGTATAAAATAGAGTATTTCTAACGTTTCCATAACAAGGTTTTCAGTCAAATCACATTTCCCATTGAAATATATGACTTTTCTAAATTTGCTCAAAATTTCCTTACTAACCCCTATAAAAATTGTTCATTTTCTAACAGTCTCGGAATGACTGCAAGTTCCCCTCGGAAGGATGCTAGATTTCATTCACATATATAATAGAGTATTTATAAAAGTTCCATAAAAAGTTTGTAGTCAAATCGCATTTTTTATTGAAATATGCGACTTTTCTACTTTTGCTCAAAATTCCCTTGCTAACCACTATAAAAATTGTTCGTTTTCTAACAGTCTTTGAATGACTGTAAGTTCCCCTCCGAAGGATGCTAGATTTCATTAACATATATAATAGAGTATTTGTAGCAGTTCCACAACAAGGTTTTCAGTCAAATCGCTTTTCTCATTGAAATAAACGATTTTTTTAATTTTCCTCAAAATTCACTTACCAACCCCTATAAAAATTGTTCATTTTCTAACTGTCTCCTTGTAGCACCCCCCGACCCGATCCAGGCGGACCGATCCGGGGCGCGCTACTCGGACTTTCACATCTTTTCCAAAACTTCATTTTTCATTTTAAAATCGTTATGAGCCCATAAAACATTTTAAACTTTTTACGAAAATCCGGCAGAGTGCCGTTTGTTTTTCGGACTTTCCAAAAACCTGCTTTTACACAATCAATTCAAAAACAATTCTCATTTCACAAACACTTCTATCACTTTCAATCAGTTGCGCACTCTGCCGTTTAGTGCGACTTTCACAAATAGTTTATAAAATAATAACAAATCAAACTTTACTATTTACATTTAAATAATAAGAGACAGTAATCATAAAATAATTAATTACAAAACGTTTTACAAAACTTATTTACAAATTCCCTGTATATGCATGCTTTCAGAATATATATATATATAACAAAAGTATAGCTACCCAACTGTACAATCCTGTGACTCGGTCTGCAATTCCTCCAGTTCTTCAGTCTTTCGCCTCGTCCGGATTCCTGGTACCTACGCGTTAGACACAAACTAACGCGCTAAGCATAAAGCTTAGTGGGTGTACTAAAAACTCAATTAAATAAACTACAATATAATTAGTCTTTAAAAAGCAATAAACCACAAGATAAACATTTTCATCACTAATCGATTTCAAAACAATTGAATTTCCAAAATTAAATCATTAAACAATTTCAATTTCTCGAAGTACAATAATGAAATCATCATAAGAATTCGATCAATAAAATCATTCGATTCACTTTCAATTCTATCAATTTTGGCCCACTAGAATACTAAACATATACGGACTGGAATATGGGTCAAGCTCCCAACCCCCAGAACGAATTCTGAGGAGGTACGTGTCTCCCAACTCTAGGACCGTGGGTACGGAACCTAGAGAGGTACATAGCTCCCTGTCCCAGGAACGAATCCTTGGGAAGGTACATTAACTCCCAACCCCCGGGACGAATCCCGAGGAGGTACGTATCTCCCAGCCTCTGGACGAATCCAAGAGGAGGTACATCAATATCATCAATATCAATCAATCAATATCGGCGCAGTACTGCTCAATAAAACCCAGCTGGTATACCAACCTCCTATATCCACTTCTATGTCTACGTATCCTAGGGCCGTTTCGATAAACCAAATTCACAATCAATTTCGCAATAATTACTCAATAATCGATAATCATTCAATAGTCATATAAATCACATAATAAACTTCAAGAAATATGAACAATATTCACATACAAGTCTAAATCAACTGTTTAAAACGAAATCGGAAATATTCGAAACACAAACAAATGCGATCTCGTATAAAATCTTTCCATAATCAACCATAAGTATATCAATCATCAATTTTTACACATCAAAAATCGAAATCGAAAACATTTAACAAAATCAAAATCGAAAACAAATAACGAAATCGAAATCGGAAACAATTAACGAAATCGAAATCTAAACGAAAACGAGAAACGTAACGAAAATAAAAACGTAAACGATAACGAAATGCTTTTCGTAACAATTTCGAAAAACAACGTACACCTACCTCGAATCCGTATTTTTCGTTCGACAAACCGCGGTTCCACGATTTCGTTTTCCTTTCCCTTTCCTTTCTCCTTCTTCCTCTTCTTCCTCTTTTTCTTTTCTTTTCTTTCTTCTTCTTCTTTCTTCTTCTTCTTCTTTTTCTTCTCTCTTTTCTCTCCTTTTCTCTCGGTCACTCTCTCTTCTCTTTTCTGTTTCTGTTTTCTCTAGCTTCTGCGAGAAGCTTCTCTTTTTTTTTTTTATATTTTTTTTCGCCATCGCGACCTCCGTCGCGACCTGTGGTCGCGGCACCAGGTCGCGGCACTCACTGGAGTGCGCGCACCGCCTTCGTCGCGAGCGCGTCCTGGTCGCGCGACTGGTCGCGTTGCTCTCTGCCCGTTTTTGACAATTTCATCGCGAGCAGTCCATCGCGACCTGTGGTCGCGGTGGCTGGTCGCGTTGCTCACTGCCAGGTTTTGCCATTTTCATCGCGAGCAAGCCAGCGCGACCTGTGGTCGCGGTGACTGGTCGCGGTACTCACTGCCAGATTTTTGCGTTTTTCACCGCGAGCGAGCTGTCGCGACCTGTGGTCGCGGTGACCAGGTCGCGATGCTCTCTGGTCCAGTTTTCCAATTTTTCATTTTTCATTCAACACCCCCTCAAATAGTAAAATTTTATTTTCACATATATCACATATATCAAAAATTCATCACCCGAAATCCGGGATGTTACACTCCTAATGACTGTAAGTTCCGCTCGTAATAACCCTTGATTTCCCTCACGGATATAATATAGTATTTTTAGCATTTCCATAACAAGGTTTTCAGTCAAATCGCGTATCCCATTGAAATACAAGAGTTTTCTAATTTTGCTCAAAATTTCCCTACTAAACCCTATAAAAATTGTTCATTTTCTAACAGTCTCGGAATGATAGCAAGTTCCACTCGGAAGGACACTAGATTTCACTCACGTATAAAATAGAGTATTTCTAACATTTCCATAACAAGGTTTTCTGTCAAATCGCATTTCCCATTGAAATATATGACTTTTCTAAATTTGCTCAAAATTTCCTTTCTAACCCCTATAAAAATTGTTCATTTTCTATCAGTCTCGGAATGACTGCAAGTTCCCCTCGGAAGGACGCTAGATTTCATTCACATATATAATAGAGTATTTATAGAAGTTTCATAACAAAGTTTGTAGTCAAATCGCGTTTCTTATTGAAATATGCAACTTTTCTACTTTTGCTCAAAATTCCCTTGCTAACCACTATAAAAATTGTTCGTTTTCTAACAGTCTCGGAATGACTGCAAGTTCCCCTCCGAAGGATGCTAGATTTAATTCACTTATATAATAGAGTATTTATAGGAGTTCCACAATAAGGTTTTCAGTCAAATCGCGTTTCTCAAAGAAATATACGACTTTTGTAATTTTGCTCAAAATATCCTTACTAACCCCTATAAAAATTGTTCATTTTCTAACAGCCTCGGAATGACTGCAAGTTCCACTTGGAATGACCCTAGATTTCACTCACGTATAAAATAGAATATTTCCAGCATTTCCATAACAAGGTTTTCAGTCAAATCGCGTTTTCCATTGAAATATACGCCTTTTCTAAATTTGCTCAAAATTTCCTTACTAACCCCTATAAAAATTGTTCATTTTCTAACAGTCTTGGAATGACTGCAAGTTCCCCTCCGAAGGACGCTAGATTTCATTCACATATATAATAGAGTACTTATAGCAGTTCCACAATAAGGTTTTCAGTCAAATCGCGTTTCTCATTGAAATATACGACTTTTCTAATTTTGCTCAAAATTTCCTTACTAACTCCTATAAAAATTGTTCATTTTCTAACAGCCTCGGAATGACTGCAAGTTCCCCTCTGAAGGACGCTAGATTTCAATCACATATATAATAGATTATTTGTAGGATTTCCATAGCAAAGTTTTCAGTCAAATCGCATTTCTCATTGTAATATATTAATTTTCTAATTTTGCTCAAAATTCTCTTACTAACCCCTACAAAAATTGTTCATTTTTTATCAGTCCCAGAATGACTGCAAGTTCTGCTCGGAATGACCTTAGATTTCACTCATGTATATAATAGAGTATTTGTAGCATATCCATATCAAGGTTTTCTGTCAAATCACGTTTCCCATTAAAATACACGACTTTTCTAATTTTACTCAAAATTCCCTTACTAAACCCTATAAAAACTGTTCATTTTCTAACAGTCCTGGAATGATTGTGAAGGACGCTAGATTTCACTCACGGATATAATAGAGTATTGCTAGCATTTCCATAACAAGGTTTTCAGTCAAATCGCGTTTCTCATTGAAATACACGACTTTTATTCTCTTACTAACCCTATAAACATTGTTCGTTTTCTAACAGTCTCGGAATGACTGCAAGTTCCCCTCGGAAAGACTCTAGATTTCATTAACATATATAATAAAGTATTTATAGCAGTTCCATAACAATGTTTTCGGTCAAATCGCGTTTGTCATTGAAATAAACGATTTTTCTAATTTTGCTCAAAATTCCCTTACTAAACCCTATAAAAACTGTTGATTTTCTAACAATCTCGGAATGATTGCAAGTTCAGCTCGGAATGACCCTAGATTTCACTCACGTATAAAATAGAGTATTTCTAGCATTTCCATAACAAAGTTTTCAGTCAAATCGCGTTTCCCATTTAAATATACGACTTTTCTAAATTTGCTCAAAATTTCCTTACTAACCCCTATAAAAATTGTTCATTTTCTATCAGTCTCGGAATGACTGCAAGTTCCCCTCGGAAGGACGCTAGATTCCATTCACATATATAATAGAGTATTTATAGCAATTTCATCATAAGGTTTTCAGTCAAATCCGTTTCTCATTGAAATATACGATTTTTCTAATTTTGCTCAAAATTCACTTACTAACCCCTTTAAAAATGGTTCATTTTCTAACTGTCTCGTAATGACTGTAAGTTCCGCTCGGAATAACCCTAGATTTCGCTCACGTATATAATAGAGTATTTTTAGCATTTCCATAACAAGTTTTTCAGTCAAATCGCGTTTCCCATTGAAATACACGACTTTTCTAATTTTACTCAAAATTCCCTTACTAAACCCTATAAAAACTGGTCTATTTCTAACAGTCTCGGAATGATTGCAAGTTCCACTCGGAATGACCCTAGATTTCATTCACATATATAATAGAGTATTTATAGCAGTTCCATAACAATGTTTTCAGTCAGATCGCGTTTCTCATTGAAATATACAATTCTTCTAATTTTGCTCAAAATTCTCTTACTAACCCTATAAACATTGTTCGTTTTCTAACTGTCTCGGAATGACTGCAAGTTCCGATCAGAATAACCCTAGATTTCACTCACGTATATAATAGAGCATTTCTAGCATTTCCATAACAAGGGTTTTAGTCAAATCGCGTTTCCCAATGAAATATATGATTTTTCTAATTTTGCTCGAAATTCACTAACTAACCCCCATAAAAAATGTTCATTTTCTAACTACCTCGGAATGACTGCAAGTTCCCCTCTGAAGGATGCTAGAATTCATTCATATATATAATAGAGTATTTATAGCAGTTCCATAACAAGGTTTTCAGTCAAATCGCGTTTCTCATTGAAATATACGATTCTTCTAATTTTACTCAAAATTCTCTTACTAACCCTATAAACATTGTTCATTTTCTAACTGTCTCGGAATGACTGCAAGTTCCGATCAGAATAACCCTAGATTTCACTCACGTATATAATAGAGCATTTCTAGCATTTCCATAACAAGGGTTTTAGTCAAATCGCGTTTCCCAATGAAATATATGATTTTTCTAATTTTGCTCGAAATTCACTAACTAACCCCCATAAAAAATGTTCATTTTCTAACTACCTCGGAATGACTGCAAGTTCCCCTCTGAAGGATGCTAGAATTCATTCATATATATAATAGAGTATTTATAGCAGTTCCACAACAAGGTTTTCAGTCAAATCGCGTTTCCCATTGAAATACACGACTTTTCTAATTTTACTCAAAATTCCCTTACTAAACCCTATAAAAACTGTTCATTTTCTAACAGTCTCGGAATGACTGCAAGTTTCCCTCGGAATGACCCTAGATTTCACTCACGTATATAATAGAGTATTTCTAGCATTTCCATAACAAGGTTTAGCAGTCAAATTGCGTTTCCCATTGAAATTCACGACTTTTCTAATTTTACTCAAAATTCCCTTACTAAACCCTATAAAAACTGTTCATTTTCTAACAGTCTCGGAGTGACTGCCAGTTCCGCTCGGAATGACCGTAGATTTCACTCACGTATAAAATAGAGTATTTCCAGCATTTCCATAACAAGGATTTCAGTCAAATCGCGTTTCCCATTGAAATATACGACTTTTTTAAATTTGTCCAAAATTTCCTTACTAACCCCTATAAAAATTGTTCATTTTCTAACAGTCTCGGAATAACTGCAAGTTCCCCTCGGAAGGACGCTAGATTTCATTCACATATATAATAGAGTATTTATAGCAGTTCCACAACAAGATTTTCATTCAAATCCCGTTTCTCATTGAAATATGTGACTTTTCTGATTTTGCTCAAAATTCACTTACTAACCACCATAAAAATTGTTCATTTCCTAACAGTCTCGGAATTACTGCAAGTTCCCCTCAGAAGGACGCTAGATTTCACTCAAGTATATAATAGAGTATTTCTAGATTTTCCATAATAAGGTTGTCAGTCAAATCGCGTTTCCCATTGAAATACATGACTTTTCTAATTTTACTCAAAATTCCCTTACTAAACCCTATAAAAATTGTTCATTTTCTAACAGTCTCGGAATGACTGCGAGTTCCACTCGGAATGACCCTACATTTCACTCCCGTATATAATAGAGTATTTCTAGCATTTCCATAATAAGGTTTTCAGTCAAATCGTGTTTCCCATTGAAATACACGACTTTTCTAATTTTACTCAAAATTCACTTACTAAACCCTATAAAAACTGTTCATTTTCTAACAGTCTCGGAATGACTGCAACTTCCACTCGGAATTACCATAGATTTCACTCACGTATATAATAGAGTATTTCCAGCATTTTCACAACAAGGTTTTCAGTCAAATCGCGTTTCTCATTAAAATACACGACTTTTCTAATTTTGCTCAAAATTTCCTCACTAACCCCTATAAAAATTGTTCATTTTCTAACAGCCTCGGAATGACAGCAAGTTCCCCTCTAAAGAACGCTAGATTTCATTCACATATATAATAGAGTATTTGTAGCAGTTCCATAACAAATTTTTCAGTCAAATCGTATTTCTCATTGTAATATATGAATTTTCTAATTTTGCTCAAAATTCTCTTACTAACCCGTGTAAAAATTGTTCATTTTATAACAGACTCGAAAAGACTGCAAGTTCCCCTCGGAAGGACACTACATTTCATTCACGTATATAATAGAGTATTTGTAATAGTTCCATAACAAGATTTTCAGTCGAATCGCGTTTCGCATTGAAATATTCGAATTTTCTAATTTTGCTCAAAATTCTTTTACTAACCCCTACAAAAATTGTTCAATTTCTACCAGTCTCGGAATGACTGCAAGTTCCGCTCAGAATGACCATAGATTTCACTCACGTATATAATAGAGTTTTCCTAGCATTTCCATAACAAGGTTTTCTACGAAATCGCGTTTCCCATTGGAATACATATCTTTTCTAATTTTATTCAAAATTCCCTTACTAAACCCTATAAAAACTGTTCATTTTCTAACAATCTCGGAATGACTAGAAATTCCACTCGGAATGACCCTAGATTTCACTCACGTATATAATAGAGTATTTACAGTAGTTCCACATCAAGGATTTCAGTCAAATCGCATTTCTTATTGAAATATGCGACTTTTCTAATTTTGCTCAAAATTCCCTCACTAACCACTATAAAAATTAGGCATTTCCTAACAGTCTCAGAATGACAGCAAGTTCCCCTCGGAAGGACTCTAGATTTCATTCACATATATAATAGAGTATTTACATCAGTTCCATAACAAGGTTTTCAGTCAAATCGCGTTTCCCATTGAAATATACGACTTTTCTAATTTTGCTCAAAATTCGCTTACTAACCCTTATAAAAATTGTTCATTTTCTAACAGTCTCGGAATGATTGCAAGTTCCCCTCGGAAGGACGTTAGATTTCACTCACGTATATAATAGAGTATTTCTAGCATTTCCATAACAAGGTTTTCAGTCAAATCGCGTTTCCCATTGAAATACACGACTTTTCTAATTTAATTCAAAATTCCCTTACTAAACCCTATAAAAACTGTTCATTTTCTAACAGTCTCGGAATGACTGCAAGTTCCGCACGGATTGACCCTAGATTTCACTCACGTATAAAATAGAGTATTTCTAGCATTTCCATAACAAGATTTTCAGTCAAATCGCGTTTCCCATTGAAATACACGACTTTTCTAATTTTACTCAAAAATCCCTTACTAAACCCTATAAAAACTGGTCTTTTTCTAACAGTCTCAAAATGATTGCAAGTTCCGCACGGATTGACCCTAGATTTCATTCACCTATACAATAGTGAATTTATAGCAGTTCCATAACAATGTTTTAGGTCAAATCGCGTTTCTCATTGAAATATACGATTTTTCTAATTTTGCTCAAAATTCCCTTACTAACTCCGACAAAAATTGTTAATTTTCTAACAGTCTCGGAATGACTACAAGTTCCCCTAGGAAGGACTCTAGATTTCATTCACATATATAATAGAGTATTTATAGCAGTTCCATAAGAAGGTTTTCAGTCAAATCGCGTTTCTCATTGAAATATACGATGTTTCCAATTTTGCTCAAAATTCCATTACTAACCCCTATAAAAATTGCTCATTTTCTAATAGTCTCGGAATGACTGCAAGTTCCACTCGGAATGACACTAGATTTCACTCACGTATATAATAGAGTATTTCTAGCATTTCCATAACAAGGTTTTCAGTCAAATTGCATTTCCCATTGAACTACTCGACTTTTCTAATTTTACTCAAAATTCCCTTACTAAACCCTATAAAAACTATTCATTTTCTAACGGTCTCGGAATGACTGCAAGTTCCGCTCGGAAAGACCCTAGATTACACTCACGTATAAAGTAGAGTATTTCTAGCATTTCCATAACAAGATTTTCAGTCAAATCGCGTTTCCCATTGAAATACACGACTTTCCATAACAAAATTCCATTGCTAACCACAATAAAAATTGTTCGTTTTGTAACAGTATCGGAATGACTGCAAGATCCCCTCCGAAGGACGCTAGATTTCATTCACATATATAATAGAGTATTTATAGCAGTTCCACAACAAGGTTTCCAGTCAAATCGCGTTTCGCATTGAAATAAACGATTTTTCTAATTCTCCTCGAAATTCACTTACCAACCCCTATAAAAATTGTTCATTTTCTAACTGTCTCCTAATGACTGTAAGTTCCGCTCATAATAACCCTAAATTTCCCTCACGTATATAATATAGTATTTTTAGCATTTCCATAACAAGGTTTTCACTCAAATCTTATTTCCCATTGAAATATACGACTTTCCTAATTTTGCTCAAAATTTCCCTACTAAACCCCTATAAAAATTGTTCATTTTCTAACAGTCTCGGAATGACTGCAAGTACCCCTCAGAAGGACGCTAGATTTCATTCACATATATAATAGAGTATTTATAGCAGTTCCACAATAGGTTTTCAGTCAAATCGCGTTTCTCATTGAAATAAACGATTTTTCTAATTCTCCTCGAAATTCACTTACCAACCCCTATAAAAATTGTTCATTTTCTAACTGTCTCCTAATGACTGTAAGTTCCGCTCATAATAACCCTAAATTTCCCTCACGTATATAATATAGTATTTTTAGCATTTCCATAACAAGGTTTTCAGTCAAATCGCGTTTTGCATTGAAATATACGCCTTTTCTAAATTTGCTCAAAATTTCCTTACTAACCCCCATAAAAATTGTTCATTTTCTAACAGTCTCGGAATGACTGCAAGTACCCCTCAGAAGGACGCTAGGTTTCATTCCTATATATAATAGAGTATTTATAGCATTTCCACAATAAGGTTTTTCAGTCAAATCGCATTTCTTAATGAAATATACGACTTTTCTAATTTTGCTCAAAATTTCCTTGCTAACCCCTATAGAAATTGTTCATTTTCTAACAGCCTCGGAATGACTGCAAGTTCCAGTCGGAATGATCCTAGATTTCACTCACGTATAAACTAGAGTATTTCTAGCATTTCCATTACAAGGTTTTCAGTCAAATCGTGTTTCCCATTGAAATATACGACTTTTCTAAATTTGCTCAAAATTTCCTTACTAACCCCTATAAAAATTGTTCATTTTCTAACAGTCTCGGAATGACTGCAAGTTCCCCTGGGAAGGACTCTGGATTTCATTCACATATATAATAGAGTATTTATAGCAGTTCCAAAACAATGTTTTCGGTCAAATCGCGTTTCTCATTGAAATAAACGATTTTTCTAATTTTGCTCAAAATTCCCATACTAAACCCTATAAAAACTATTCATTTTCTAACAGTCCCGGAATGATTGCAAGTTCCGGTCGGAATGACCCTAGATTTCACTCACGTTTAAAATAGAGTATTTCTAGCATTTCCATAACAAAGTTTTCAGTCAAATCGCGTTTCCCATTGAAATATACGACTTTTCTAAATTTGCTCAAAATTTCCTTACTAACCCCCATAAAAATTGTTCATTTTCTAACAGTCTCGGAATGACTGCCAATTCCGCTCGGAATGACCCTAGATTTCACTCACGTATAAAATAGGGTATTTCTAGCATTTCCATATCAAAGTTTTCAGTCAAATCGCGTTTCCCATTGAAATATACGACTTTTCTAAATTTGCTCATTATTTCCTTACTAACCCCTATAAAAATTGTTCATTTTCTAACAGTCTCGGGATGACTGCAAGTTCCCCTCCGAAGGATGCTTGATTTCGTTGACATATATAATAGAGTATTTATAGCAGTTCCACAATAAGGTTTTCAGCAAATCGTGTTTCTTATTGAAATATGCGACTTTTCTAATTTTGCACAAAATTCCCTAGCTAACCACCATAAAAATTGTTCATTTTCTAACAGTCTCGGAATGACTGCAAGTTCCCCTAGGAAGGACTCTAGATTTCATTCACATATATAATAGAGTATTTATAGCAGTTCCATAACAAGGTTTTCAGTCAAATCGCGTTTCTCATTGAAATATACGATGTTTCCAATTTTGCTCAAAATTCCATTACTAACCCCTATAAAAATTGCTCATTTTCTAACAGTCTCGGAATGACTGTAAGTTCCACTCGGAATGACACTAGATTTCACTCAGGTATATAATAGAGTATTTCTAGCATCTCCATAGCAAGGTTTACAGTCAAATCACATTTCCCATTGAAATATACGACTTTTCTAATTTAATTCAAAATTCCCTTACTAAACCTTACAGAAACTGTTCATTTTCCAACAGTCTCGGAGTGACTGCAAGTTCCGCACGGATTGACCCTAGATTTCACTCACGTATAAAATAGAGTATTTCTAGCATTTCCATAGCAGGTTTTCAGTCAAATCGCGTTTCCCATTGAAATATACGACTTTTCTAATTTTGCTCAAAATTTCCTTACTAACCCCTATAAAAATTTTTCCTTTTCTAACAGTCTCGGGATGACTGCAAGTTCCCCTCCGAAGGACGCTTGATTTCGTTCACATATATAATAGAGTATTTATAGCAGTTCCACAATAAGGTTTTCAGCAAATCGTGTTTCTTATTGAAATATGCGACTTTTCTAATTTTGCACAAAATTCCCTATCTAACCACCATAAAAATTGTTCATTTTCTAACAGTCTCGGAATGACTGCAAGTTCCCCAAGGAAGGACACTAGATTTCATTCACCTAAATAATAGAGTATTTATAACAGTTCCATAATAAGGTTTTCAGTCAAATCGCGTTTCTCATTGAAATATATGATGTTTCCAATTTTGCTCAAAATTCCATTACTAACCCCTATAAAAATTGCTCATTTTCTAACAGTCTCGGAATGACTGCAAGTTCCACTCGGAATGACACTAGATTTCACTCACGTATATAATAGAGTATTTCTAGCATTTCCATAACAAGTTTTTCAGTCAAATTGCATTTCCCATTGAACTACACGACTTTTCTAATTTTACGCAAAATTCCCTTACTAAACCCTATAAAAACTATTCGTTTTCTAACGGTCTCGGAATGACTGCAAGTTCCGCTCGGAATGACCCTAGATTTCACACACGTATAAAGTAGAGTATTTCTAGCATTTCCATAATAAGGTTTTCAGTCAAATTGCGTTTCCCATTGAAATATACGACTTTTCTAAATTTGCTCAAAATTTCCTTACTAACCCCTATAAAAATTGTTCATTTTCTAACAGCCTCGGAATAACTGCAAGTTCCACTCGGAATGACCCTAGATTTCACTCACGTATAAAATAGAGTATTTCTAGCATTTCCATAACAAGGTTTTCACTCAAATCTTATTTCCCATTGAAATATACGACTTTCCTAAATTTGCTCAAAATTTCCTTACTAACCTCTATAAAAATTGTTCATTTTCTAACAGTCTCAGAATGACTGCAAGTTCCACTCGGAATGACCCTAGATTTCACTCACGTATAACTAGAGTATTTCTAGCATTTCCATAACAAGGTTTTCAGTCAAATCGCATTTCCCATTGAAATATACGACTTTTCTAAATTTGCTCAAAATTTCCTTACTAACCCCTATAAAAATTGTTCATTTTCTAACAGTCTCGGAATGACTGCAAGTACCCCTCAGAAGGACGCTAGGTTTCATTCACATATATAATAGAGTATTTATAGCATTTCCACAATAAGGTTTTCAGTCAAATCGCATTTCTTAATGAAATATACGACTTTTCTAATTTTGCTCAAAATTCCCATACTAAACCCTATAAAAACTATTCATTTTCTAACAGAATCGGAATGACTGCAAGTTCCAGTCAGAATGATCCTAGATTTTACTCACGTATAAACTAGAGTATTTCTAGCATTTCCATTACAAGGTTTTCAGTCAAATCGTGTTTCCCATTGAAATATACGACTTTTCTAAATTTGCTCAAAATTTCCTTACTAACCCCTATAAAAATTGTTCATTTTCTAACAGTCTCGGAATGACTGCAAGTTCCCCTGGGAAGGACTCTAGATTTCATTCACATATTAAATAGAGTATTTATAGCAGTTCCATAACAATGTTTTCGGTCAAATCGCGTTTCTCATTGAAATAAACGATTTTTCTAATTTTGCTCAAAATTCCCATACTAAACCCTATAAAAACTATTCATTTTCTAACAGTCTCGGAATGATTGCAAGTTCCGGTCGGAATGACCCTAGATTTCACTCACGTTTAAAATAGAGTATTTCTAGCATTTCCATAACAAAGTTTTCAGTCAAATCGCGTTTCCCATTGAAATATACGACTTTTCTAATTTTGCTCAAAATTTCCTTACTAACCCCTATAAAAATTGTTCATTTTCTAACAGTCTCGGAATGACTGCAAGTTCCGCTCGGAATGACCCTAGATTTCACTCACGTATAAAATAGGGTATTTCTAGCATTTCCATATCAAAGTTTTCAGTCAAATCGCGTTTCCCATTGAAATATACGACTTTTCTAAATTTGCTCAATATTTCCTTACTAACCCCTATAAAAATTGTTCATTTTCTAACAGTCTCGGGATGACTGCAAGTTCCCCTCCGAAGGATGCTTGATTTTGTTGTCATATATAATAGAGTATTTATAGCAGTTCCACAATAAGGTTTTCAGCAAATCGTGTTTCTTATTAAAATATGCGACTTTTCTAATTTTGCACAAAATTCCCTAGCTAACCACCATAAAAATTGTTCATTTTCTAACAGTCTCGGAATGACTGCAAGTTCCCCTAGGAAGGACTCTAGATTTCATTCACATATATAATAGAGTATTTATAGCAGTTCCATAACAAGGTTTTCAGTCAAATCGCGTTTCTCATTGAAATATACGATGTTTCCAATTTTGCTCAAAATTCCATTACTAACCCCTATAAAAATTGCTCATTTTCTAACAGTCTCGGAATGACTGTAAGTTCCACTCGGAATGACACTAGATTTCACTCAGGTATATAATAGAGTATTTCTAGCATCTCCATAACAAGGTTTTCAGTCAAATTGCATTTCCCATTGAACTACACGACTTTTCTAATTTTACGTAAAATTCCCTTACTAAACCCTATAAAAACTATTCGTTTTCTAACGGTCTCGGAATGACCGCAAGCTCCGCTCGGAATGACACTAGATTTCACTCACGTATAAAATAGAGTATTTATAGCATTTCCATAATAAGGTTTTCAGTCAAATCGCGTTTCCCATTGAAATATATGACTTTTCTAAATTTGCTCAAAATTTCCCTACTAACCCCTATAAAAACTATTCATTTTCTAACAGTCTCGGCATGACTGCAATTTTCACTCGGAAGGACGCTGGATTTCATTCACATATAAAATAGAGTTTTGATAGAAATTCCATAAAAAGGTTTTCAGTCAAATCCATTTCTCATTGAAATATACGATTTTTCTAATTTTGCTCAAAATTCACTTACTAACCCCTTTAAAAATTGTTCATTTTCTAACTGTCTCGTAATGACTGTAAGTTCCGCTCGGAATAACCCTAGATTTCGCTCACGTATATAATAGAGTATTTTTAGCATTTCCATAACAAGGTTTTAAGTCAAATCGCGTTTCCCATTGAAATACACGACTTTTCTAATTTTGCTCAAAATTCCCTTACTAAACCCTATAAAAACTGGTCTTTTTCTAACAGTCTCGGAATAACTGCAAGTTCCACTCAGAACGACCCTAGATTTCACTCAGGTATATAATAGAGTATTTCTAGCATTTCCATAGCAAGGTTTACAGTCAAATCACATTTCCCATTGAAATATACGACTTTTCTAATTTAATTCAAAATTCCCTTACTAAACCTTACAAAAACTGTTCATTTTCCAACAGTCTCGGAGTGACTGCAAGTTCCGCACGGATTGACCCTAGATTTCACTCACGTATAAAATAGAGTATTTCTAGCATTTCCATAACAGGTTTTCAGTCAAATCGCGTTTCCCATTGAAATATACGACTTTTCTAATTTTGCTCAAAATTTCCTTACTAACCCCTATAAAAATTTTTCATTTTCTAACAGTCTCGTGATGACTGCAAGTTCCCCTCCTAAGGACGCTTGATTTCGTTCACATATATAATAGAGTATTTATAGCAGTTCCACAATAAGGTTTTCAGCAAATCGTGTTTCTTATTGAAATATGCGACTTTTCTAATTTTGCACAAAATTCCCTAGCTAACCACCATAAAAATTGTTCATTTTCTAACAGTCTCGGAATGACTGCAAGTTCCCCAAGGAAGGACACTAGATTTCATTCACATAAATAATAGAGTATTTATAACAGTTCCATAATAAGGTTTTCAGTCAAATCGCGTTTCTCATTGAAATATACGATGTTTCCAATTTTGCTCAAAATTCCATTACTAACCCCTATAAAAATTGCTCATTTTCTAACAGTCTCGGAATGACTGCAAGTTCCACTCGGAATGACACTAGATTTCACTCACGTATATAATAGAGTATTTCTAGCATTTCCATAACAAGTTTTTCAGTCAAATTGCATTTCCCATTGAACTACACGACTTTTCTAATTTTACGCAAAATTCCCTTACTAAACCCTATAAAAACTATTCGTTTTCTAACGGTCTCGGAATGACTGCAAGTTCCGCTCGGAATGACCCTCGATTTCACACACGTATAAAGTAGAGTATTTCTAGCATTTCCATAATAAGGTTTTCAGTCAAATTGCGTTTCCCATTGAAATATACGACTTTTCTAAATTTGCTCAAAATTTCCTTACTAACCCCTATAAAAAATTTTTCATTTTCTAACAGTCTCGGGATGACTGCAAGTTCCCCTCCGAAGGACGCTTGATTTCGTTCACATATATAATAGAGTATTTATAGCAGTTCCACAATAAGGTTTTCAGCAAATTGTGTTTCTTATTGAAATATGCGACTTTTCTAATTTTGCACAAAATTCCCTAGCTAACCACCATAAAAATTGTTCATTTTCTAACAGTCTCGGAATGACTGCAAGTTCCCCTAGGAAGGACTCTAGATTTCATTCACATATATAATAGAGTATTTATAGCAGTTCCATAACAAGGTTTTCAGTCAAATCGCGTTTCCCATTGAAATATATGACTATTCTAAATTTGCTCAAAATTTCCCTACTAACCCCTATAAAAACTGTTCATTTTCTAACAGTCTCGGGATGACTGCAAGTTCCCCTCCGAAGGACACTTGATTTCGTTCACATATATAATAGAGTATTTATAGCAGTTCCACAATAAGGTTTTCAGCAAATCGTGTTTCTTATTGAAATATGCGACTTTTCTAATTTTGCACAAAATTCCCTAGCTAACCACCATAAAAATTGTTCATTTTCTAACATTCTCGGAATGACTGCAAGTTCCCCAAGGAAGGACACTATATTTCATTCACCTAAATAATAGAGTATTTATAACAGTTCCATAATAAGGTTTTCAGTCAAATCGCGTTTCTCACTGAAATATACGATGTTTCCAATTTTGCTCAAAATTCCATTACTAACCCCTATAAAAATTGCTCATTTTCTAACAGTCACGGAATGACTGCAAGTTCCACTCGGAATGACACTAGATTTCACTCTCGTATATAATAGAGTATTTCTAGCATTTCCATCACAAGGTTTTCAGTCAAATTGCATTTCCCATTGAACTACACGACTTTTCTAATTTTACGCAAAATTCCCTTACTAAACCCTATAAAAACTATTCGTTTTCTAACGGTCTCGGAATGACTGCAAGTTCCGCTCGGAATGACCCTAGATTTCACACACGTATAAAGTAGAGTATTTCTAGCATTTCCATAATAAGGTTTTCAGTCAAATCGCGTTTCCTATTGAAATATACGACTTTTCTAAATTTGCTCAAAATTTCCTTACTAACCCCTATAAAAATTGTTCATTTTCTAACAGCCTCGGAATGACTGCAAGTTCCACTCGGAATGACCCTAGATTTCACTCACGTATAAAATAGAGTATTTCTAGCATTTCCATAACAAGGTTTTCAGTCAAATCGCATTTCCCATTGAAATATACGACTTTTCTAAATTTGCTCAAAATTTCCTTACTAACCCCTATAAAAATTGTTCATTTTCTAACAGTCTCTGAATGACTGCAAGTACGCCTCAGAAGGACGCTAGGTTTCATTCACATATATAATAGAGTATTTATAGCATTTCCACAATAAGGTTTTCAGTCAAATCGCATTTCTGAATGAAATATACGACTTTTCTAATTTTGCTCAAAATTTCCTTGCTAACCCCTATAGAAATTGTTCATTTTCTAACAGCCTCGGAATGACTGCAAGTTCCAGTCAGAATGATCCTAGATTTCACTCACGTATAAACTAGAGTATTTCTAGCATTTCCATTACAAGGTTTTCAGTCAAATCGCGTTTCCCATTGAAATATACGACTTTTCTAAATTTGCTCAAAATTTCCTTACTAACCCCTATAAAAATTGTTCATTTTCTAACAGCCTCGGAATGACTGCAAGTTCTACTCGGAATGACCCTAGATTTCACTCACGTATAAAATAGAGTATTTCTAGCATTTCCATAACAAGGTTTTCACTCAAATCTTATTTCCCATTGAAATATACGACTTTCCTAAATTTGCTCAAAATTTCCTTACTAACCCCTATAAAAATTGTTCATTTTCTAACAGTCTCAGAATGACTGCAAGTTCCACTCGGAATGACCCTAGATTTCACTCACGTATAACTAGAGTATTTCTAGCATTTCCATAACAAGGTTTTCAGTCAAATCGCATTTCCCATTGAAATATACGACTTTTCTAAATTTGCTCAAAATTTCCTTACTAACCCCTATAAAAGTTGTTCATTATCTAACAGTAAGTTCCCCTCCGAAGGACGCTTGATTTCGTTCACATATATAATAGAGTATTTATAGCAGTTCCACAATAAGGTTTTCAGCAAATCGTGTTTCTTATTGAAATATGCGACTTTTCTAATTTTGCACAAAATTCCCTAGCTAACCACCATAAAAATTGTTCATTTTCTAACAGTCTCGGAATGACTGCAAGTTCCCCAAGGAAGGACACTAGATTTCACTCACATAAATAATAGAGTATTTATAACAGTTCCATAATAAGGTTTTCAGTCAAATCGCGTTTCTCATTGAAATATACGATTTTTCCAATTTTGCTCAAAATTCCATTACTAACCCCTATAAAAATTGCTCATTTTCTAACAGTCTCGGAATGACTGCAAGTTCCACTCGGAATGACACTAGATTTCACTCACGTATATAATAGAGTATTTCTAGCATTTCCATAACAAGTTTTTCAGTCAAATTGCATTTCCCATTGAACTACTCGACTTTTCTAATTTTACGCAAAATTCCCTTACTAAACCCTATAAAAACTATTCGTTTTCTAACGGTCTCGGAATGACTGCAAGTTCCGCTCGGAATGACCCTAGATTTCACTCACGTATAAAGTAGGGTATTTCTAGCATTTGCATAATAAGGTTTTCAGTCAAATCGTGTTTCCCATTGAAATATACGACTTTTCTAAATTTGCTCAAAATTTCCTTACTAACCCCTATAAAAATTGTACATTTTCTAACAGCCTCGGAATGACTGCAAGTTCCACTCGGAATGACCCTAGATTTCACTCACGTATAAAATAGAGTATTTCTAGCATTTCCATAACAAGGTTTTCACTTAAATCTTATTTCCCATTGAAATATACGACTTTCCTAAATTTGCTCAAAATTTCCTCACTAACCCCTATAAAAATTGTTCATTTTCTAACTGTCTCAGAATGACTGCAAGTTCCACTCGGAATGACCCTAGATTTCACTCACGTATAACTAGAGTATTTCTAGCATTTCCATAACAAGGTTTTCAGTCAAATTGCATTTCCCATTGAACTACACGACTTTTCTAATTTTACGCAAAATTCCCTTACTAAACCCTATAAAAACTATTCGTTTTCTAACGGTCTCGGAATGACCGCAAGTTCCGCTCGGAATGACACTAGATTTCACTCACGTATAAAATAGAGTATTTATAGCATTTCCATAATAAGGTTTTCAGTCAAATCGCGTTTCCCATTGAAATATATGACTTTTCTAAATTTGCTCAAAATTTCCCTACTAACCCCTATAAAAACTGTTCATTTTCTAACAGTCTCGGGATGACTGCAAGTTCCCCTCCGAAGGACGCTTGATTTCGTTCACATATATAATAGAGTATTTATAGCAGTTCCACAATAAGGTTTTCAGCAAATCGTGTTTCTTATTGAAATATGCGACTTTTCTAATTTTGCACAAAATTCCCTAGCTAACCACCATAAAAATTGTTCATTTTGTAACGGTCTCGAAATGACTGCAAGTTCCGCTCGGAATGACCCTAGATTTCACTCACGTATAAAGTAGAGTATTTCTAGCATTTCCATAATAAGGTTTTCAGTCAAATCGCGTTTCCCATTGAAATATACGACTTTTCTAAATTTGCTCAAAATTTCCTTACTAACCCCTATAAAAATTGTTCATTTTCTAACAGCCTCGGAATGACTGCAAGTTCCACTCGGAATGACCCTAGATTTCACTCACGTATAAAATAGAGTATTTCTAGCATTTCCATAACAAGGTTTTCACTCAAATCTTATTTCCCATTGAAATATACGACTTTCCTAAATTTGCTCAAAATTTCCTTACTAACCCCTATAAAAATTGTTCATTTTCTAACAGTCTCAGAATGACAGCAAGTTCCACTCGGAATGACCCTAGATTTCACTCACGTATAACTAGAGTATTTCTAGCATTTCCATAACAAGGTTTTCAGTCAAATCGCATTTCCCATTGAAATATACGACTTTTCTAAATTTGCTCAAAATTTCCTTACTAACCCCTATAAAAATTGTTCATTTTCTAACAGTAAGTTCCCCTCCGAAGGACGCTTGATTTCGTTCACATATATAATAGAGTATTTATAGCAGTTCCACAATAAGGTTTTCAGCAAATCGTGTTTCTTATTGAAATATGCGACTTTTCTAATTTTGCAAAAAATTCCCTAGCTAACCACCATAAAAATTGTTCATTTTCTAACAGTCTCGGAACGACTGCAAGTTCCCCAGGAAAGGACACTAGATTTCATTCACATAAATAATAGAGTATTTATAACAGTTCCATAATAAGGTTTTCAGTCAAATCGCGTTTCTCATTGAAATATACGATGTTTCCAATTTTGCTCAAAATTCCATTACTAACCCCTATAAAAATTGCTCATTTTCTAACAGTCTCGGAATGACTGCAAGTTCCACTCGGAATGACACTAGATTTCACTCACGTATATAATAGAGTATTTCTAGCATTTCCATAACAAGTTTTTAAGTCAAATTGCATTTCCCATTGAACTACACGACTTTTCTAATTTTACGCAAAATTCCCTTACTAAACCCTATAAAAACTATTCGTTTTCTAACGGTCTCGGAATGACTGCAAGTTCCGCTCGGAATGACCCTAGATTTCACTCACGTATAAAGTAGGGTATTTCTAGCATTTGCATAATAAGGTTTTCAGTCAAATCGCGTTTCCCATTGAAATATACGACTTTTCTAAATTTGCTCAAAATTTCCTTACTAACCCCTATAAAAATTGTTCATTTTCTAACAGCCTCGGAATGACTGCAAGTTCCACTCGGAATGACCCTAGATTTCACTCACGTATAAAATAGAGTATTTCTAGCATTTCTATAACAAGGTTTTCACTCAAATCTTATTTCCCATTGAAATATACGACTTTCTTAAATTTGCTCAAAATTTCCTTACTAACCCCTATAAAAATTGTTCATTTTCTAACAGTCTCAGAATGACTGCAAGTTCCACTCGGAATGACCCTAGATTTCACTCATGCATAACTAGAGTATTTCTAGCATTTCCATAACAAGGTTTTCAGTCAAATCGCATTTCCCATTGAAATATACGACTTTTCTAAATTTGCTCAAAATTTCCTTACTAACCCCTATAAAAATTGTTCATTTTCTAACAGTAAGTTCCCCTCCGAAGGACGCTTGATTTCGTTCACATATATAATAGAGTATTTATAGCAGTTCCACAATAAGGTTTTCAGCAAATCGTGTTTCTTATTGAAATATGCGACTTTTCTAATTTTGCACAAAATTCCCTAGCTAACCACCATAAAAATTGTTCATTTTCTAACAGTCTCGGAATGACTGCAAGTTCCCCAAGGAAGGACACTAGATTTCTTTCACATAAATAATAGAGTATTTATAACAGTTCCATAATAAGGTTTTCAGTCAAATCGCGTTTCTCATTGAAATATACGATGTTTCCAATTTTGCTCAAAATTCCATTACTAACCCCTATAAAAATTGCTCATTTTCTAACAGTCTCGGAATGACTGCAAGTTCCGCTCGGAATGACACTAGATTTCACTCACGTATATAATAGAGTATTTCTAGCATTTCCATAGCAAGTTTTTCAGTCAAATTGCATTTCCCATTGAACTACACGACTTTTCTAATTTTACGCAAAATTCCCTTACTAAACCCTATAAAAACTATTCGTTTTCTAACGGTCTCGGAATGACTGCAAGTTCCGCTCGGAATGACCCTAGATTTCACTCACGTATAAAGTAGAGTATTTCTAGCATTTGCATAATAAGGTTTTCAGTCAAATCGCGTTTCCCATTGAAATATATGACTTTTCTAAATTTGCTCAAAATTTCCCTACTAACCCCTATAAAAACTGTTCATTTTCTAACAGTCTCGGGATGACTGCAAGTTCCCCTCCGAAGGACGCTTGATTTCGTTCACATATATAATAGAGTATTTATAGCAGTTCCACAATAAGGTTTTCAGCAAATCGTGTTTCTTATTGAAATATGCGACTTTTCTAATTTTGCACAAAATTCCCTAGCTAACCACCATAAAAATTGTTCATTTTCTAACAGTCTCGGAATGACTGCAAGTTCCCCAAGGAAGGACACTAGATTTCATTCACCTAAATAATAGAGTATTTATAACAGTTCCATAATAAGGTTTTCAGTCAAATCGCGTTTCTCATTGAAATATACGATGTTTCCAATTTTGCTCAAAATTCCATTACTAACCCCTATAAAAATTGCTCATTTTCTAACAGTCTCGGAATGACTGCAAGTTCCACTCGGAATGACACTAGATTTCACTCACGTATATAATAGAGTATTTCTAGCATTTCCATAACAAGTTTTTCAGTCAAATTGCATTTCCCATTGAACTACACGACTTTTCTAATTTTACGCAAAATTCCCTTACTAAACCCTATAAAAACTATTCGTTTTCTAACGGTCTTGGAATGACTGCAAGTTCCGCTCGGAATGACCCTAGATTTCACACACGTATAAAGTAGAGTATTTCTAGCATTTCCATAATAAGGTTTTCAGTCAAATCGCGTTTCCCATTGAAATATACGACTTTTCTAAATTTGCTCAAAATTTCCTTACTAACCCCTATAAAAATTGTTCATTTTCTAACAGCCTCGGAATGACTGAAAGTTCCACTCGGAATGACCCTAGATTTCACTCACGTATAAAATAGAGTATTTCTAGCATTTCCATAACAAGGTTTTCACTCAAATCTTATTTCCCATTGAAATATACGACTTTCCTAAATTTGCTCAAAATTTCCTTACTAACCCCTATAAAAATTGTTCATTTTCTAACAGTCTCAGAATGACTGCAAGTTCCACTCGGAATGACCCTAGATTTCACTCACGTGTAACTAGAGTATTTCTAGCATGTCCATAACAAGGTTTTCAGTCAAATCGCATTTCCCATTGAAATATACGACTTTTCTAAATTTGCTCAAAATTTCCTTACTAACCCCTATAAAAATTGTTCATTTTCTAACAGTCTCGGAATGACTGCAAGTACCCCTCAGAAGGACGCTAGGTTTCATTCACATATATAATAGAGTATTTATAGCATTTCCACAATAAGGTTTTCAGTCAAATCGCATTTCTTAATGAAATATACGACTTTTCTAATTTTGCTCAAAATTTCCTTGCTAACCCCTATAGAAATTGTTCATTTTCTAACAGCCTCGGAATGACTGCAAGTTCCAGTCGGAATGATCCTGGATTTCACTCACGTATAAACTAGAGTATTTCTAGCATTTCCATTACAAGGTTTTCAGTCAAATCGTGTTTCCCATTGAAATATACGACTTTTCTAAATTTGCTCAAAATTTCCTTACTAACCCCTATAAAAATTGTTCATTTTCTAACAGTCTCGGAATGACTGCAAGTTCCCCTGGGAAGGACTCTAGATTTCATTCACATATATAATAGAGTATTTATAGCAGTTCCATAACAATGTTTTCGGTCAAATCGCGTTTCTCATTGAAATAAACGATTTTTCTAATTTTGCTCAAAATTCCCATACTAAACCCTATAAAAACTATTCATTTTCTAACAGTCTCGGAATGATTGCAAGTTCCGCTCGGAATGACCCTAGATTTCACTCACGTTTAAAATAGAGTATTTCTAGCATTTCCATAACAAAGTTTTCAGTCAAATCGCGTTTCCCATTGAAATATACGACTTTTCTAAATTTGCTCAAAATTTCCTTACTAACCCCTATAAAAATTGTTCATTTTCTAACAGTAAGTTCCCCTCCGAAGGACGCTTGATTTCGTTCACATATATAATAGAGTATTTATAGCAGTTCCACAATAAGGTTTTCAGCAAATCGTGTTTCTTATTGAAATATGCGACTTTTCTAATTTTGCAAAAAATTCCCTAGCTAACCACCATAAAAATTGTTCATTTTCTAACAGTCTCGGAACGACTGCAAGTTCCCCAGGAAAGGACACTAGATTTCATTCACATAAATAATAGAGTATTTATAACAGTTCCATAATAAGGTTTTCAGTCAAATCGCGTTTCTCATTGAAATATACGATGTTTCCAATTTTGCTCAAAATTCCATTACTAACCCCTATAAAAATTGCTCATTTTCTAACAGTCTCGGAATGACTGCAAGTTCCACTCGGAATGACACTAGATTTCACTCACGTATATAATAGAGTATTTCTAGCATTTCCATAACAAGTTTTTAAGTCAAATTGCATTTCCCATTGAACTACACGACTTTTCTAATTTTACGCAAAATTCCCTTACTAAACCCTATAAAAACTATTCGTTTTCTAACGGTCTCGGAATGACTGCAAGTTCCGCTCGGAATGACCCTAGATTTCACTCACGTATAAAGTAGGGTATTTCTAGCATTTGCATAATAAGGTTTTCAGTCAAATCGCGATTCCCATTGAAATATACGACTTTTCTAAATTTGCTCAAAATTTCCTTACTAACCCCTATAAAAATTGTTCATTTTCTAACAGCCTCGGAATGACTGCAAGTTCCACTCGGAATGACCCTAGATTTCACTCACGTATAAAATAGAGTATTTCTAGCATTTCTATAACAAGGTTTTCACTCAAATCTTATTTCCCATTGAAATATACGACTTTCTTAAATTTGCTCAAAATTTCCTTACTAACCCCTATAAAAATTGTTCATTTTCTAACAGTCTCAGAATGACTGCAAGTTCCACTCGGAATGACCCTAGATTTCACTCATGCATAACTAGAGTATTTCTAGCATTTCCATAACAAGGTTTTCAGTCAAATCGCATTTCCCATTGAAATATACGACTTTTCTAAATTTGCTCAAAATTTCCTTACTAACCCCTATAAAAATTGTTCATTTTCTAACAGTAAGTTCCCCTCCGAAGGACGCTTGATTTCGTTCACATATATAATAGAGTATTTATAGCAGTTCCACAATAAGGTTTTCAGCAAATCGTGTTTCTTATTGAAATATGCGACTTTTCTAATTTTGCACAAAATTCCCTAGCTAACCACCATAAAAATTGTTCATTTTCTAACAGTCTCGGAATGACTGCAAGTTCCCCAAGGAAGGACACTAGATTTCTTTCACATAAATAATAGAGTATTTATAACAGTTCCATAATAAGGTTTTCAGTCAAATCGCGTTTCTCATTGAAATATACGATGTTTCCAATTTTGCTCAAAATTCCATTACTAACCCCTATAAAAATTGCTCATTTTCTAACAGTCTCGGAATGACTGCAAGTTCCGCTCGGAATGACACTAGATTTCACTCACGTATATAATAGAGTATTTCTAGCATTTCCATAGCAAGTTTTTCAGTCAAATTGCATTTCCCATTGAACTACACGACTTTTCTAATTTTACGCAAAATTCCCTTACTAAACCCTATAAAAACTATTCGTTTTCTAACGGTCTCGGAATGACTGCAAGTTCCGCTCGGAATGACCCTAGATTTCACTCACGTATAAAGTAGAGTATTTCTAGCATTTGCATAATAAGGTTTTCAGTCAAATCGCGTTTCCCATTGAAATATATGACTTTTCTAAATTTGCTCAAAATTTCCCTACTAACCCCTATAAAAACTGTTCATTTTCTAACAGTCTCGGGATGACTGCAAGTTCCCCTCCGAAGGACGCTTGATTTCGTTCACATATATAATAGAGTATTTATAGCAGTTCCACAATAAGGTTTTCAGCAAATCGTGTTTCTTATTGAAATATGCGACTTTTCTAATTTTGCACAAAATTCCCTAGCTAACCACCATAAAAATTGTTCATTTTCTAACAGTCTCGGAATGACTGCAAGTTCCCCAAGGAAGGACACTAGATTTCATTCACCTAAATAATAGAGTATTTATAACAGTTCCATAATAAGGTTTTCAGTCAAATCGCGTTTCTCATTGAAATATACGATGTTTCCAATTTTGCTCAAAATTCCATTACTAACCCCTATAAAAATTGCTCATTTTCTAACAGTCTCGGAATGACTGCAAGTTCCACTCGGAATGACACTAGATTTCACTCACGTATATAATAGAGTATTTCTAGCATTTCCATAACAAGTTTTTCAGTCAAATTGCATTTCCCATTGAACTACACGACTTTTCTAATTTTACGCAAAATTCCCTTACTAAACCCTATAAAAACTATTCGTTTTCTAACGGTCTTGGAATGACTGCAAGTTCCGCTCGGAATGACCCTAGATTTCACACACGTATAAAGTAGAGTATTTCTAGCATTTCCATAATAAGGTTTTCAGTCAAATCGCGTTTCCCATTGAAATATACGACTTTTCTAAATTTGCTCAAAATTTCCTTACTAACCCCTATAAAAATTGTTCATTTTCTAACAGCCTCGGAATGACTGAAAGTTCCACTCGGAATGACCCTAGATTTCACTCACGTATAAAATAGAGTATTTCTAGCATTTCCATAACAAGGTTTTCACTCAAATCTTATTTCCCATTGAAATATACGACTTTCCTAAATTTGCTCAAAATTTCCTTACTAACCCCTATAAAAATTGTTCATTTTCTAACAGTCTCAGAATGACTGCAAGTTCCACTCGGAATGACCCTAGATTTCACTCACGTGTAACTAGAGTATTTCTAGCATGTCCATAACAAGGTTTTCAGTCAAATCGCATTTCCCATTGAAATATACGACTTTTCTAAATTTGCTCAAAATTTCCTTACTAACCCCTATAAAAATTGTTCATTTTCTAACAGTCTCGGAATGACTGCAAGTACCCCTCAGAAGGACGCTAGGTTTCATTCACATATATAATAGAGTATTTATAGCATTTCCACAATAAGGTTTTCAGTCAAATCGCATTTCTTAATGAAATATACGACTTTTCTAATTTTGCTCAAAATTTCCTTGCTAACCCCTATAGAAATTGTTCATTTTCTAACAGCCTCGGAATGACTGCAAGTTCCAGTCGGAATGATCCTGGATTTCACTCACGTATAAACTAGAGTATTTCTAGCATTTCCATTACAAGGTTTTCAGTCAAATCGTGTTTCCCATTGAAATATACGACTTTTCTAAATTTGCTCAAAATTTCCTTACTAACCCCTATAAAAATTGTTCATTTTCTAACAGTCTCGGAATGACTGCAAGTTCCCCTGGGAAGGACTCTAGATTTCATTCACATATATAATAGAGTATTTATAGCAGTTCCATAACAATGTTTTCGGTCAAATCGCGTTTCTCATTGAAATAAACGATTTTTCAAATTTTGCTCAAAATTCTCATACTAAACCCTATAAAAACTATTCATTTTCTAACAGTCTCGGAATGATTGCAAGTTCCGCTCGGAATGACCCTAGATTTCACTCACGTTTAAAATAGAGTATTTCTAGCATTTCCATAACAAAGTTTTCAGTCAAATCGCGTTTCCCATTGAAATATACGACTTTTCTAATTTTGCTCAAAATTTCCTTACTAACCCCTATAAAAATTGTTCATTTTCGAACAGTCTCGGAATGACTGCAAGTTCCGCTCGGAATGACCCTAGATTTCACTCACGTATAAAATAGGGTATTTCTAGCATTTCCATATCAAAGTTTTCAGTCAAATCGCGTTTCCCATTGAAATATATGACTTTTCTAAATTTGCTCAATATTTCCTTACTAACCCCTATAAAAATTGTTCATTTTCTAACAGTCTCAGAATGACTGCAAGTTCCACTCAGAATGACCCTAGATTTCACTCACGTATAACTAGAGTATTTCTAGCATTTCCATAACAAGGTTTTCAGTCAAATCGCATTTCCCATTGAAATATACGACTTTTCTAAATTTAATCAAAATTTCCTTACTAACCCCTATAAAAATTGTTCATTTTCTAACAGTCTCGGAATGACTGCAAGTACCCCTCAGAGGGACGCTAGGTTTCATTCACATATATAATAGAGTATTTATAGCATTTCCACAATAACGTTTTCAGTCAAATCGCATTTCTTAATGAAATATACGACTTTTCTAATTTTGCTCAAAATTTCCTTGCTAACCCCTATAGAAATTGTTCATTTTCTAACAGTCTCGGGATGACTGCAAGTTCCCCTCCGAAGGATGCTTGATTTCGTTCACATATATAATAGAGTATTTATAGCAGTTCCACAATACGGTTTTCAGCAAATCGTGTTTCTTATTGAAATATGCGACTTTTCTAATTTTGCACAAAATTCCCTAGCTAAACACCATAAAAATTGTTCATTTTCTAACAGTCTCGGAATGATTGCAAGTTCCCCTAGGAAGGATCCTAGATTTCATTCACATATATAATAGAGTATTTATAGCAGTTCCATAACAAGGTTTTCAGGCAAATCGCGTTTCTCATTGAAATATACGATGTTTCCAATTTTGCTCAAAATTCCATTACTAACCCCTATAAAAATTGCTCATTTTCTAACAGTCTCGGAATGACTGTAAGTTCCACTCGGAATGACACTAGATTTCACTCACGTATATAATAGAGTATTTCTAGCATTTCCATAACAAGGTTTTCAGTCAAATTGCATTTCCCATTGAACTACACGACTTTTCCAATTTTACGCAAAATTCCCTTACTAAACCCTATAAAAACTATTCGTTTTCTAACGGTCTCGGAATGACCGCAAGTTCCGCTCGGAATGACACTAGATTTCACTCACTTATAAAATAGAGTATTTATAGCATTTCCATTATAAGGTTTTCAGTCAAATCGCGTTTCCCATTGAAATATACGACTTTTCTAAATTTGCTCAAAATTGTTTTACTAACCCCTATAAACATTGTTCATTTTCTAACAGCCTCGGAATGACTGCAAGTTCCCCTCAGAAGGACGCTAGATTTCATTCACATATATAATAGAGTATTTATAGCAGTTCCACAAAAAGGTTTTCAGTCAAATCGCATTTCTTAATGAAATATACGACTTTTCTAATTTTGCTCAAAATTTCCTTACTAACCCCTATAGAAATTGTTCATTTTCTAACAGCCTTGGAATGACTGCAAGTTCCAGTCGGAATGACCCTAGATTTCACTCACGTATAAACTAGAGTATTTCTAGCATTTTCATAACAAGGTTTTCAGTCAAATAGCGTTTCCCATTGAAATATACGACTTTTCTAAATTTGCTCAAAATTTCCTTACTAACCACTATAAAAGTTGTTCATTTTCTAACAGTCTCGGAATGACTGCAAGTTCCCCTAGGAAGGACTCTAGATTTCATTCACATATATAATAGACTATTTATAGCAGTTCCATAACAATGTTTTCGGTCAAATCGCGTTTCTCATTGAAATAAACGATTTTTCTAATTTTGCTCAAAATTCCCATACTAAACCTTATAAAAACTGTTCATTTTCTAACAGTCTCGGAATGATTGCAAGTTCCACTCGGAATGACCCTAGATTTCACTCACGTGTAAAATAAACGACTTTACAAATTTTGCTCAAAATTTCATTATTAACCCCTATAAAAATTGTTCGTTTTCTAACAGTCTCGGGATGACTGTAAGTTCCCCTCCGAAGGACGCTTGATTTCGTTCACATATATAATATAGTACTTATAACAATTCCACAACAAGGTTTTCAGTCAAATCGTGTTTCGTATTGAAATATGCGACTTTTCTAATTTTGCACAAAATTCCCTTGCTAACCACCATAAAAATTGTTCATTTTCTAACAGTCTCGGAATGACTGCAAGTTCCCCTAGGACGGACTCTAGATTTCATTCACATATATAATAGAGTATTTATAACAGTTCCATAACAAGGTTTTCAGTCAAATCGCGTCTCTCATTGAAATATACGATGTTTCCAATTTTGCTCAAAATTCCATTACTAACCCCTATAAACATTGCTCATTTTCTAACAGTCTCGGAATGACTGCAAGTTCCACTCGGAATGACCCTAGATTTCACTCACGTCTATAATAGAGTATTTTTAGCATTTCCATAACAAGGTTTTCAGTCAAATCGCGTTTCCCATTGAAATATACGACTTTTCTAAATTTGCTCAAAATTTCCTTACTAATACCTATAAAAATTGTTCATTTTCTAATAGTCTCGGAATGATTGCACGTTCCGCTCGGAATGACCCTAGATTTCACTCACGTATAAAATAGAGTATTTCTAGCATTTCCATAACAAGATTTTCAGTGAAATTGCGTTTCCCATTGAAATATACGACTTTTCTAATTTTGCTCAAAATTTCCTTACTAACCCCTATAAAAATTGTTAATTTTCAAACAGTCAAGGAAGGACTGCAAGTTCCCCTCGGAAGGACGCTAGATTTCATTTACATATATAATAGAGTATTGCTAGTATTTCCAAAACAAAGTTTTCAGTCAAATCGCGTTTCTCATTGAAATATACGATTCTTCTAATTTTGCTCAAAATTCTCTTACTAACCCTATAAACATTGTTTGCTTTCTAACAGTCTCGGAATGACTGCAAGTTCCCCTCGAAAAGACCCTAGATTGCATTCACATATATAATAGAGTATTTATAGCAATTCCATAATAAGGTATTCAGTCAAATCTGTTTCTCATTGAAATATACGATTTTTCTAATTTGGCTAAAAATTCACTTACTAACCCCTTTAAAAATTGTTTATTTTCTAACTGTCTCGTAATGACTGTAAGTTCCGCTCAGAATAACCCTAGATTTCATTCACATAAATAATAGAGTATTTTTAGCAGTTCCATAACAATGTTTTCGGTCAAATCGCGTTTCTCATTGAAATAAACGATTTTTCTAATTTTGCTCAAAATTCCCATACTAAACCCTATAAAAACTGTTCATTTTCTAACAGTCTCGGAATGATTGCAAGTTCCGCTCAGAATAACCCTAGATTTCTCTCTCGTTTAAAATAGAGTATTTTTAGCATTTGCATAACAAGGTTTTTAGTGAAATCGCGTTTCCCATTGAAATATATGACTTTTCTAATTTTGCTCAAAATTTCCTTACTAACCCCTATAAAAATTGTTCATTTTCTAACAGTTTCGGAATGACTGCAAGTTCCCCTCGGAAGGACGCTAGATTTCATTCACATATATAATAGAGTATTTATAGCAGTTCCACAACAAGGTTTTCAGTCAAATCGCGTTTCTCATTGAAATAAACGATTTTCTAATTTTGCTCAAAATTCACTTACTAACCCCTATAAAAATTTTTCATTTTCTAACTGTCTCGTAATGACTGTAAGTTCCACTCGGAATGACCTTAGATTTCACTCAGGCATAAAATAGAGTATTTCTAGCATTTCCGTAACAAAGTTTTCAGTAAAATCGCGTTTCCCATTGAAATATACGACTTTTCTAAATTTGCTCAAAATTTCCTTACTAATCCCAATAAAAATTGTTCATTTTCTAACAGTCTCGGAATGATTGCACGTTCCGCTCGGAATGGCCCTAGATTTCACTCACGTATATAATAGAGTATTTATAGCAGTTCCATAACAATGTTTTCGGTCAAATCGCGTTTCTCATTGAAATAAACGATTTTTCTAATTTTGCTCAAAATTCCCATACTAAACCCTATAAAAACTGTTCATTTTCTAACAGTCTCGGAATGATTGCAAGTTCCGCTCAGAATAACCCTAGATTTCACTCACGTTTAAAATAGAGTATTTTAGCATTTCCATAACAAGGTTTTCAGTCAAATCGCGTTTCCCATTGGGATATACGACTTTTCTAATTTTGCTCAAAATTTCCTTACTAACCCCTATAAAAATTGTTCATTTTCGAATAGTCTCGGAATGACTGCAAGTTCCGCTCGGAATGACCCTAGATTTCACTCAGGTATAAAATAGAGTATTTCTAGAATTTCTAGCATTTCTATAACAAAGTTTTCAGTCAAATCGCGTTTCCCATTGAAATATACGACTTTTCTAAATTTGCTCAAAATTTCCTTACTAACCCTATAAAAATTGTTCATTTTCTAACAATTTCGGATTGACTGCAAGTTCCCCTCGGAAGGACGCTAGATTTCATTCACATATATAATAGAGTATTTATAGCAGTTCCACAACAAGGTTTTCAGTCAAATCGCGTTTCTCATTGAAATAAACGATTTTTCTAATTTTGTTCAAAATTCACTTACTAACCCCTATAAAAATTGTTCATTTTCTAACTGTCTCGTAATGACTGTAAGTTCCACTCGGAATGACCTTAGATTTCACTCAGGTATAAAATAGAGTATTTCTAGCATTTCCATAGCAAAGTTTTCAGTCAAATCGCGTTTCCCATTGAAATATAAGACTTTTCTAAATTTGCTCAAAATTTCCTTACTAATCCCTATAAAAATTGTTCATTTTCTAACAGTCTCAGAATGACTGCAAGTTCCACTCGGATGGACGCTAGATTTCATTCACATATATAATAGAGTATTTATAGCAATTCCATAATAAGGTTTTCAGTCAAATCCGTTTCTCATTGAAATATACGATTTTTCTAATTTTGCACAAAATTCACTTACTAACCCCTTTAAACATTGTTTATTTTCTAACTGTCTCGTAATGACTGTAAGTTCCGCTCGGAATAACCCTAGATTTCGCTCACGTATATAATAGAGTATTTTTAGCATTTCCATAACAAGGTTTTCAGTCAAATCGCGATTCCTATTGAAAAACACTACTTTTCTAATTTTACTCAAAATTCTCTTGCTAAATGCTATAAAAACTGGTCTTTTTCTAACAGTCTCGGAATGATTGCAAGTTCCGCTCGGAATGACCCTAGATTTCATTCACATATATAATAGAGTATTTATAGCAGTTCCATAACAATGTTTTCGGTCAAATCGCGTTTCTCATTGAAATAAACGATTTTTCTAATTTTGCTCAAAATTCATTTACTAACCACTATAAAAATTGTTCGTTTTCTAACAGTCTCGGCATGACTGCAGGTTCCCCTCGGAAGGACGCTGGATTTCATTCACATATAAAATAGAGTATTTATAGAAATTCCATAATAAGGTTTTCAGTCCAATCCGTTTCTCATTGAAATATACGACTTTTCTAAATTTGCTCAAAATTTCCTTACTAGCCCCTATAAGAATTGTTCATTTTCTAACAGTCTCGGAATGACAGCATGTTCCCCTCGGAAGGACGCTAGATTTCATTCACATATATAATAGAGTATTTGTAGCAGTTCCACAATAAGGTTTTCAGTCAAATCACATTTCTTATTGAAATATGCGACTTTTCTAATTTTGCTCAAAATTCCCTTGCTAACCACAATAAAAATTGTTCGTTTTCTAATAGTCTCGGAATGACTGCAAGTTCCCCTCCGAAGGACGCTAGATTTCATTCACATATATAATAGAGTATTTATAGCAGTTCCACAACAAGGTTTTCAGTCAAATCGCGATTTTCATTGAAATATACGACTTTTCTAATTTTTCTCAAAATTCCTTTACTAACCACTATAAAAATTGTTCATTTTCTAACAGTCTCGGCATGACTGCAAACTCCCCTCGGAAGGACGCTGGATTTCATTCACATATAAAATAGAGTATTTATAGCAATTCCATAATAAGTTTTCAGTCAAATCCGTTTCTCATTTGAATATACGATTTTTCTAATTTTCTTAAAATTCACTTACTAACCCCTATAAAAATTGTTCATTTTCTAACTGACTCGTAATGACTGTAAGTTCCTCTCGGAATAACCCTAGATTTCGTTCACATATATAATAGAGTATTTTTAGCATTTCCACAACAAGGTTTTACGTCAAATCGCGTTTCCCATTGAAATATACGACTTTTCTAAATTTGCTCAAAATTTCCTTACTAATCCCTATAAAAATTGTTCATTTTCTAACAGTCTCGGAATGACTGCAAGTTCCACTTGGAAGGACGCTAGATTTCATTCACATATATAATAGAGTATTTATAGCAATTCCATAATAAGGTATTCAGTCAAATCTGTTTCTCATTGAAATATACGATTTTTCTAATTTGGCTAAAAATTCACTTACTAACCCCTTTAAAAATTGTTTATTTTCTAACTGTCTCGTAATGACTGTAAGTTCCGCTCAGAATAACCCTAGATTTCATTCACATATATAATAGAGTATTTATAGCAGTTCCATAACAATGTTTTCGGTCAAATCGCGTTTCTCATTGAAATAAACAATTTTTCTAATTTTGCTCAAAATTCCCTTACTAAACCCTATAAAAACTGTTCATTTTCTAACAGTCTCGGAATGATTGCAAGTTCCGCTCGGAATGACCCTAGATTTCACTCACGTATAAAATAGAGTATACGACTTTTCTAATTTTGCTCAGAATTCCCTTACTAAACCCTATAAAAGCTGGTCTTTTCCTAACAGTCTCGGAATGACTGCAAGTTCCACTCGGAACGACCCTAGATTTCACTCATATATATAATAGAGTATTTATAGCAGTTCCATAACAAGGTTTTCAGTCAAATCGCGTTTCTTATTAAAATATACGATTTTTCTAATTTTTCTCAAAATTCACTTACTAACACCTATAAAAATTGTTCATTTTCTAACTGTCTCGGAATGACAGCAAGTTCCGCTCGGAATAACCCTAGATTTCACTCACGTATATAATAGAGTATTTATAGTATTTCCATGACAAGGTTTTCAGTCAAATCGCGTTTCCCATTGAAATACAAGACTTTTCTAATTTTACTCAAAATTCCCTTACTAAACACTATAAAAATTGCTCATTTTCTAACAGTCTCGGAATGACTGTAAATTCCATTCGGAATGACCCTAGATATCGCTCACTTATATAATAGAGTATTTCTAGCATTCCCATAACAAGTTTTTCAGTCAAATCCCGTTTCCCATTGAAATTCACGACTTTTCTAATTTTACTCAAAATTCCTTTATTAAACCCTATAAAAATTGTTCATTTTTAACAGTCTCAGAATGACTGCAAGTTCCGCTCGGAATGACCCTAGATTTCAATCAGGTATAAAATAGACTATTTCTAGCATTTTCATAACAAAGTTTTCAGTCAAATCGAGTTTCCCATAGAAATATACGACTTTTCTAAATTTGCTCAAAATTTCCTTACAAACCCCTATAAAAATTGTTCATTTTCTAACAGTCTTGGAATGACTGCAAGTTCCCCTCGAAAGGACGCTAGATTTCATTCACATATATAATAGAGTATTTATACCAGTTCCACAATAAGGTTTTCAGCCAAATCGCGATTCTCATTGAAATAAATGATTTTACTAATTTTGCTCAAAATTCACTTACTAACCCCTATAAAAATTGTTCATTTTCTAACTGTCTCGTAATGACTGTAAGTTCCTCTCGGAATAACCCTAGATTTCATTCACATATATAATAGAGTATTTTTAGCATTTCCACCAAAAGGTTTCCAGTCAAATCGCGTTTCCCATTGAAATACACGATTTTTCTAATTTTACTCAAAATTCCCTTACTAAACCCTATAAAAACTTGTCTTTTTCTAACAGTCTCGGAATGACTGCAAGTTCCACTCAGAACGACCCTAGATTTCACTCAGATATATAATAGAGTATTTATAGCAGTTCCATAACAAGGTTTTCAGTCAAATCGCGTTTACCATTGAAATACACGATTTTTCTAATTTTACTCAAAATTCCCTTACTAAACCCTATAAAAACTGGTCTTTTTCTAACAGTCTCGGAATGACTGCAAGTTCCACTCGGAACGACCCTAGATTTCACTCAGATATATAATAGAGTATTTATAGCAGTTCCATAACAAGGTTTTCAGTCAAATCGCGTTTACCATTGAAATACACGATTTTTCTAATTTTACTCAAAATTCCCTTACTAAACCCTATAAAAACTGGTCTTTTTCTAACAGTCTCGGAATGACTGCAAGTTCCACTCGGAACGACCCTAAATTGCACTCAGATATATAATAGAGTATTTATAGCAGTTCCATAACAAGGTTTTCAGTCAAATCGCGTTTCCCATTGTAATATACGACTTTTCTAATTTTGCTCAAAATTTCCTTACTAGCCCCTATAAAAATTATTCATTTTCTAACAGTCTCGGAATGACAGCAAATTCCCCTCTGAAGGATGCTAGATTTCATTCACATATATAATAGAGTATTTATAACTGTTCCACAACAAGGTTTTCAGTCAAATCGCGTTTCTCATTGAAATATGCAACTTTTCTAATTTTTCTCAAAATTCCTTCACTAACCACTATAAAAATCGTTCATTTTCTAACAGTCTCGGCATGACTGCAAGTTCCCCCCGGAAGGACGCTGGATTTCATTCACATATAAAGCAGAGTATTTATAGCTATTCCATGATAAGGTTTTCAGTCAAATCCGTTTCTCATTCAAATATACGATTTTTCTAATTTTGCTCAAAACTCACTTACTAACCCCTATAAAAATTGTTCATTTTCTAACTGTCTCGTAATGACTGTAAGTTCCTCTCGGAATAACCCTAGATTTCGTTCACATATATAATAGAGTATTTTTAGCATTTCCACCAAAAGGTTTTCAGTCAAATCGCGTTTACCATTGAAATACACGATTTTTCTAATTTTACTCAAAATTCCCTTACTAAACCCTATAAAAACTGGTCTTTTTCTAACAGTCTCGGAATGACTGCAAGTTCCACTCGGAACGACCCTAGATTTCACTCAGATATATAATAGAGTATTTATAGCAGTTCCATAATAAGGTTTTCAGTCAAATCGCGTTTCTCATTAAAATAAATGATTTTTCTAATTTTGCTCAAAATTCACTTACTAACCCCTATAAAAATTGTTCATTTTCTAACTGTCTCGTAATGACTGTAAGTTCCTCTCGTAATAACCCTAGATTTCGTTCACATATATAATAGTGTAGCATTTCCACTAAAAGGTTTTCAGTCAAATCGCGTTTCCCATTGAAATACACGATTTTTCTAATTTTACTCAAAATACCCTTACTAAACCCTATAAAAACTGATCTTTTTCTAACAGTCTCGGAATGACTGCAAGTTCCACTCGGAACGACCCTATATTTCACTCAGATATATAATAGAGTATTTATAGCAGTTCCATAACAAATTTTCAGTCAAATCGAGTTTTCCATGGAAATATACGACTTTTCTAAATTTGCTCAAAATTTCCTTACCAACCCCTATAAAAATTGTTCATTTTCTAACAGTCTTGGAATGACTGCAAGTTCCCCTCGGAAGGACGCTAGATTTCATTCACATATATAATAGAGTATTTATAGCAGTTCCACAATAAGGTTTTCAGTCAAATCGCGTTTCTTATTGAAATATGCGACTTTTCTAATTTTGCTCAAAATTCGCATGCTAACCACAATAAAAATTATTCGTTTTCTAACAGTCTCGGAATGACTGCAAGTTCCCTTCCGAAGGACGCTAAATTTCATTCACATATATAATAGAGTATTTATAGCAGTTCTACAACAAGGTTTTCAGTCAAATCGCGTTTCTCATTGAAATAAACGATTTTTCTAATTTTGCTCAAAATTCACTTACGAACCCCCATAAAAATTGTTCATTTTCTAACTGTCTCGTAATGACTGTAAGTTCCTCTCGGAATAACCCTAGATTTCACTCACGTATATAATAGAGTATTTTTAGCATTTCACCACAAGGTTTTCAGTCAAATCGCGTTTCCCATTGAAATAAACGATTTTTCTAATTTTACTCAAAATTCCCTTACTAAACCCTATAAAAGCTGGTCTTTTTCTAACAGTCTCGGAATGACTGCAAGTTCCACTCGGAACCACCCTAGATTTCACTCAGGTATATAATAGAGTATTTCTAGCTTTTCCATAACAAGGTTTTCAGTCAAATCGCGTTTCCCATTGTAATATACGACTTTTCTAATTTTGCTCAAAATTTCCTTACTAGCCCCTATAAAAATTATTCATTTTCTAACAGTCTCGGAATGACAGCAAATTCCCTTCTGAAGGATGTTAGATTTCATTCACATATATAATAGAGTATTTATAACTGTTCCACAACAAGATTTTCAGTCAAATCGCGTTTCTCATTGAAATATGCAACTTTTCTAATTTTTCTCAAAATTCCTTTACTAACCACTATAAAAATCGTTCATTTTCTAACTGTCTCGTAATGACTGTAAGTTCCTCTCGGAATAACCCTAGATTTCGTTCACATATATAATAGAGTATTTTTAGCATTTCCACCAAAAGGTTTTCAGTCAAATCGCGTTTCCCATTGAAATACACGATTTTACTAATTTGACTGAAAATTCCCTTACTAAACCCTATAAAAACTGGTCTTTTTCTAACAGTCTCGGAATGACTGCAAGTTCCACTCGGAAAGACCCTAGATTTCACTCAGTTATATAATAGAGTATATATAGCAGTTCCATAACAAGGTTTTCAGTCAAATCGCGTTTCCCATTGAAATATACGACTTTTCTAAATTTGCTCAAAATTTCCTTACTAATTTCAATAAAAATTGTTCATTTTCTAACAGTCTCGGAATGATTGCACGTTCCGCTCGGAATGGCCCTAGATTTCACTCACGTATATAATAGAGTATTTATAGCAGTTCCATAACAATGTTTTCGGTCAAATCGCGTTTCTCATTGAAATAAACGATTTTTCTAATTTTGCTCAAAATTCCCATACTAAACCCTATAAAAACTGTTCATTTTCTAACAGTATCGGAATGATTGCAAGTTCCGCTCAGAATAAGCCTAGATTTCACTCACGTTTAAAATAGAGTATTTTAGCATTTCCATAACAAGGTTTTCAGTCAAATCGCGTTTCCCATTGAGATATACGACTTTTCTAATTTTGCTCAAAATTTCCTTACTAACCCCTATAAAAATTGTTCATTTTCGAATAGTCTCGGAATGACTGCAAGTTCCGCTCGGAATGACCCTAGATTTCACTCAGGTATAAAATAGAGTATTTCTAGAATTTCTAGCATTTCTATAACAAAGTTTTCAGTCAAATCGCGTTTCCCATTGAAATATATGACTTTTCTAAATTTGCTCAAAATTTTCTTACTAACCCTATAAAAATTGTTCATTTTCTAACAATTTCGGATTGACTGCAAGTTCCCCTCGGAAGGACGCTAGATTTCATTCACATATATAATAGAGTATTTATAGCAGTTCCACAACAAGGTTTTCAGTCAAATCGCGTTTCTCATTGAAATAAACGATTTTTCTAATTTTGTTCAAAATTCACTTACTAACCCCTATAAAAATTGTTCATTTTCTAACTGTCTCGTAATGACTGTAAGTTCCACTCGGAATGACCTTAGATTTCACTCAGGTATAAAATAGAGTATTTCTAGCATTTCCATAGCAAAGTTTTCAGTCAAATCGCGTTTCCCATTGAAATATAAGACTTTTCTAAATTTGCTCAAAATTTCCTTACTAATCCCTATAAAAATTGTTCATTTTCTAACAGTCTCGGAATGACTGCAAGTTCCACTCGGATGGACGCTAGATTTCATTCACATATATAATAGAGTATTTATAGCAATTCCATAATAAGGTTTTCAGTCAAATCCGTTTCTCATTGAAATATACGATTTTTCTAATTTTGCACAAAATTCACTTACTAACCCCTTTAAACATTGTTTATTTTCTAACTGTCTCGTAATGACTGTAAGTTCCGCTCGAAATAACCCTAGATTTCGCTCACGTATATAATAGAGTATTTTTAGCATTTCCATAACAAGGTTTTCAGTCAAATCGCGATTCCTATTGAAAAACACTACTTTTCTAATTTTACTCAAAATTCTATTACTAAATGCTATAAAAACTGGTCTTTTTCTAACAGTCTCGGAATGATTGCAAGTTCCGCTCGGAATGACCCTAGATTTCATTCACATATATAATAGAGTATTTATAGCAGTTCCATAACAATGTTTTCGGTCAAATCGCGTTTCTCATTGAAATAAACGATTTTTCTAATTTTGCTCAAAATTCATTTACTAACCACTATAAAAATTGTTCATTTTCTAACAGTCTCGGCATGACTGCAGGTTCCCCTCGGAAGGACGCTGGATTTCATTCACATATAAAATAGAGTATTTATAGAAATTCCATAATAAGGTTTTCAGTCCAATCCGTTTCTCATTGAAATATACGACTTTTCTAAATTTGCTCAAAATTTCCTTACTAGCCCCTATAAGAATTGTTCATTTTCTAACAGTCTCGGAATGACAGCATATTCCCCTCGGAAGGACGCTAGATTTCATTCACATATATAATAGAGTATTTGTAGCAGTTCCACAATAAGGTTTTCAGTCAAATCACATTTCTTATTGAAATATGCGACTTTTCTAATTTTGCTCAAAATTCCCTTGCTAACCACAATAAAAATTGTTCGTTTTCTAATAGTCTCGGAATGACTGCAAGTTCCCCTCCGAAGGACGCTAGATTTCATTCACATATATAATAGAGTATTTATAGCAGTTCCACAACAAGGTTTTCAGTCAAATCGCGATTTTCATTGAAATATACGACTTTTCTAATTTTTCTCAAATTCCTTTACTAACCACTATAAAAATTGTTCATTTTCTAACAGTCTCGGCATGACTGCAAACTCCCCTCGGAAGGACGCTGGATTTCATTCACATATAAAATAGAGTATTTATAGCAATTCCATAATAAGTTTTCAGTCAAATCCGTTTCTCATTTGAATATACGATTTTTCTAATTTTCTTAAAATTCACTTACTAACCCCTATAAAAATTGTTCATTTTCTAACTGTCTCGTAATGACTGTAAGTTCCTCTCGGAATAACCCTAGATTTCGTTCACATATATAATAGAGTATTTTTAGCATTTCCACAATAAGGTTTTACGTCAAATCGCGTTTCCCATTGAAATATACGACTTTTCTAAATTTGCTCAAAATTTCCTTACTAATCCCTATAAAAATTGTTCATTTTCTAACAGTCTCGGAATGACTGCAAGTTCCACTTGGAAGGACGCTAGATTTCATTCACATATATAATAGAGTATTTATAGCAATTCCATAATAAGGTATTCAGTCAAATCTGTTTCTCATTGAAATATACGATTTTTCTAATTTGGCTAAAAATTCACTTACTAACCCCTTTAAAAATTGTTTATTTTCTAACTGTCTCGTAATGACTGTAAGTTCCGCTCGGAATAACCCTAGATTTCGCCCACGTATATAATAGAGTATTTTTAGCATTTCCATAACAAGCTTTTCAGTCAAATCGCGTTTCCCATTGAAATACACAACTTTTCTAATTTTACTCAAAATTCTCTTACAAAACCCTATAATAACTGGTCTTTTTCTAACAGTCTCGGAATGATTGCAAGTTCCGCTCAGAATAACCCTAGATTTCATTCACATATATAATAGAGTATTTATAGCAGTTCCATAACAATGTTTTCGGTCAAATCGCGTTTCTCATTGAAATAAACAATTTTTCTAATTTTGCTCAAAATTCCCTTACTAAACCCTATAAAAACTGTTCATTTTCTAACAGTCTCGGAATGATTGCAAGTTCCGCTCGGAATGACCCTAGATTTCACTCACGTATAAAATAGAGTATACGACTTTTCTAATTTTACTCAGAATTCCCTTACTAAACCCTATAAAAGCTGGTCTTTTCCTAACAGTCTCGTAATGACTGCAAGTTCCACTCGGAACGACCCTAGATTTCACTCATATATATAATAGAGTATTTATAGCAGTTCCATAACAAGGTTTTCAGTCAAATCGCGTTTCTTATTAAAATATACGATTTTTCTAATTTTTCTCAAAATTCACTTACTAACACCTATAAAAATTGTTCATTTTCTAACTGTCTCGGAATGACAGCAAGTTCCGCTCGGAATAACCCTAGATTTCACTCACGTATATAATAGAGTATTTATAGTATTTCCATGACAAGGTTTTCAGTCAAATCGCGTTTCCCATTGAAATACAAGACTTTTCTAATTTTACTCAAAATTCCCTTACTAAACACTATAAAAATTGCTCATTTTCTAACAGTCTCGGAATGACTGTAAATTCCATTCGGAATGACCCTAGATATCACTCACTTATATAATAGAGTATTTCTAGCATTCCCATAACAAGTTTTTCAGTCAAATCCCGTTTCCCATTGAAATTCACGACTTTTCTAATTTTACTCAAAATTCCTTTATTAAACCCTATAAAAATTGTTCATTTTTAACAATCTCGGAATGACTGCAAGTTCCGCTCGGAATGACCCTAGATTTCACTCAGGTATAAAATAGACTATTTCTAGCATTTTCATAACAAAGTTTTCAGTCAAATCGAGTTTCCCATAGAAATATACGACTTTTCTAAATTTGCTCAAAATTTCCTTACAAACCCCTATAAAAATTGTTCATTTTCTAACAGTCTTGGAATGACTGCAAGTTCCCCTCGAAAGGACGCTAGATTTCATTCACATATATAATAGAGTATTTATAGCAGTTCCACAATAAGATTTTCAGCCAAATCGCGATTCTCATTGAAATAAATGATTTTACTAATTTTGCTCAAAATTCACTTACTAACCCCTATAAAAATTGTTCATTTTCTAACTGTCTCGTAATGACTGTAAGTTCCTCTCGGAATGACCCTAGATTTCATTCACATATATAATAGAGTATTTTTAGCATTTCCACCAAAAGGTTTCCAGTCAAATCGCGTTTCCCATTGAAATACACGATTTTTCTAATTTTACTCAAAATTCCCATACTAAACCCTATAAAAACTTGTCTTTTTCTAACAGTCTCGGAATGACTGCAAGTTCCACTCGGAACGACCCTAGATTTCACTCAGATATATAATAGAGTATTTATAGCAGTTCCATAACAAGGTTTTCAGTCAAATCGCGTTTACCATTGAAATACACGATTTTTCTAATTTTACTCAAAATTCCCTTACTAAACCCTATAAAAGCTGGTCTTTCTCTAACAGTCTCGGAATGATTGCAAGTTCCAATCGGAACGACCCTAGATTTCACTCAGGTATATAATAGAGTATTTATAGCTTTTCCATAACAAGGTTTTCAGTCAAATCGCGTTTCCTATTGTAATATATGACTTTTCTAATTTTGCTCAAAATTTCCTTACTAGCCCCTATAAAAATTATTCATTTTCTAACAGTCTCGGAATGACAGCAAATTCCCCTCTGAAGGATGCTAGATTTCATTCACATATATAATAGAGTATTTATAACTGTTCCACAACAAGGTTTTCTGTCAAATCGCGTTTCTCATTGAAATATGCAACTTTTCTAATTTTTCTCAAAATTACTTTACTAACCACTATAAAAATCGTTCATTTTCTAACAGTCTCGGCATGACTGCAAGTTCCCCCCGGAAGGACGCTGGATTTCATTCACATATAAAATAGAGTATTTATAGCTATTCCATGATAAGGTTTTCAGTCAAATCCGTTTCTCATTCAAATATACGATTTTTCTAATTTTGCTCAAAACTCACTTACTAACCCTTATAAAAATTGTTCATTTTCTAACTGTCTCGTAATGACTGTAAGTTCCTCTCGGAATAACCCTAGATTTCGTTCACATATATAATAGAGTATTTTTAGCATTTCCACCAAAAGGTTTTCAGTCAAATCGCGTTTACCATTGAAATACACGATTTTTCTAATTTTACTCAAAATTCCCTTACTAAACCCTATAAAAACTGGTCTTTTTCTAACAGTCTCGGAATGACTGCAAGTTCCACTCGGAACGACCCTAGATTTCACTCAGATATATAATAGAGTATTTATAGCAGTTCCATAACAAGGTTTTCAGTCAAATCGCGTTTACCATTGAAATACACGATTTTTCTAATTTTACTCAAAATTCCCTTACTAAACCCTATAAAAACTGGTCTTTTTCTAACAGTCTCGGAATGACTGCAAGTTCCACTCGGAACGACCCTAAATTTCACTCAGATATATAATAGAGTATTTATAGCAGTTCCATAACAAGGTTTTCAGTCAAATCGCGTTTCCCATTGAAATAAACGATTTTTCTAATTTTACTCAAAATTGCCTTACTAAACCCTATAAAAGCTGGTCTTTCTCTAACAGTCTCGGAATGATTGCAAGTTCCAATCGGAACGACCCTAGATTTCACTCAGGTATATAATAGAGTATTTATAGCTTTTCCATAACAAGGTTTTCAGTCAAATCGTGTTTCCTATTGTAATATACGACTTTTCTAATTTTGCTCAAAATTTCCTTACTAGCCCCTATAAAAATTATTCATTTTCTAACAGTCTCGGAATGACAGCAAATTCCCCTCTGAAGGATGCTAGATTTCATTCACATATATAATAGAGTATTTATAACTGTTCCACAACAAGGTTTTCTGTCAAATCGCGTTTCTCATTGAAATATGCAACTTTTCTAATTTTTCTCAAAATTACTTTACTAACCACTATAAAAATCGTTCATTTTCTAACAGTCTCGGCATGACTGCAAGTTCCCCCCGGAAGGACGCTGGATTTCATTCACATATAAAATAGAGTATTTATAGCTATTCCATGATAAGGTTTTCAGTCAAATCCGTTTCTCATTCAAATATACGATTTTTCTAATTTTGCTCAAAACTCACTTACTAACCCCTATAAAAATTGTTCATTTTCTAACTGTCTCGTAATGACTGTAAGTTCCTCTCGGAATAACCCTAGATTTCGTTCACATATATAATAGAGTATTTTTAGCATTTCCACCAAAAGGTTTTCAGTCAAATCGCGTTTACCATTGAAATACACGATTTTTCTAATTTTACTCAAAATTCCCTTACTAAACCCTATAAAAACTGGTCTTTTTCTAACAGTCTCGGAATGACTGCAAGTTCCACTCGGAACGACCCTAGATTTCACTCAGATATATAATAGAGTATTTATAGCAGTTCCATAACAAGGTTTTCAGTCAAATCGCGTTTACCATTGAAATACACGATTTTTCTAATTTTACTCAAAATTCCCTTACTAAACCCTATAAAAACTGGTCTTTTTCTAACAGTCTCGGAATGACTGCAAGTTCCACTCGGAACGACCCTAAATTTCACTCAGATATATAATAGAGTATTTATAGCAGTTCCATAACAAGGTTTTCAGTCAAATCGCGTTTCCCATTGAAATAAACGATTTTTCTAATTTTACTCAAAATTGCCTTACTAAACCCTATAAAAGCTGGTCTTTCTCTAACAGTCTCGGAATGATTGCAAGTTCCAATCGGAACGACCCTAGATTTCACTCAGGTATATAATAGAGTATTTATAGCTTTTCCATAACAAGGTTTTCAGTCAAATCGCGTTTCCTATTGTAATATACGACTTTTCTAATTTTGCTCAAAATTTCCTTACTAGCCCCTATAAAAATTATTCATTTTCTAACAGTCTCGGAATGACAGCAAATTCCCCTCTGAAGGATGCTAGATTTCATTCACATATATAATAGAGTATTTATAACTGTTCCACAACAAGGTTTTCTGTCAAATCGCGTTTCTCATTGAAATATGCAACTTTTCTAATTTTTCTCAAAATTACTTTACTAACCACTATAAAAATCGTTCATTTTCTAACAGTCTCGGCATGACTGCAAGTTCCCCCCGGAAGGACGCTGGATTTCATTCACATATAAAATAGAGTATTTATAGCTATTCCATGATAAGGTTTTCAGTCAAATCCGTTTCTCATTCAAATATACGATTTTTCTAATTTTGCTCAAAACTCACTTACTAACCCCTATAAAAATTGTTCATTTTCTAACTGTCTCGTAATGACTGTAAGTTTCTCTCGGAATAACCCTAGATTTCGTTCACATATATAATAGAGTATTTTTAGCATTTCCACCAAAAGGTTTTCAGTCAAATCGCGTTTACCATTGAAATACACGATTTTTCTAATTTTACTCAAAATTCCCTTACTAAACCCTATAAAAACTGGTCTTTTTCTAACAGTCTCGGAATGACTGCAAGTTCCACTCGGAACGACCCTAGATTTCACTCAGATATATAATAGAGTATTTATAGCAGTTCCATAACAAGGTTTTCAGTCAAATCGCGTTTACCATTGAAATACACGATTTTTCTAATTTTACTCAAAATTCCCTTACTAAACCCTATAAAAACTGGTCTTTTTCTAACAGTCTCGGAATGACTGCAAGTTCCACTCGGAACGACCCTAAATTGCACTCAGATATATAATAGAGTATTTATAGCAGTTCCATAACAAGGTTTTCAGTCAAATCGCGTTTCCCATTGAAATAAACGATTTTTCTAATTTTACTCAAAATTGCCTTACTAAACCCTATAAAAGCTGGTCTTTCTCTAACAGTCTCGGAATGATTGCAAGTTCCACTCGGAACGACCCTAGATTTCACTCAGGTATATAATAGAGTATTTATAGCTTTTCCATAACAAGGTTTTCAGTCAAATCGCGTTTCCTATTGTAATATACGACTTTTCTAATTTTGCTCAAAATTTCCTTACTAGCCCCTATAAAAATTATTCATTTTCTAACAGTCTCGGAATGACAGCAAATTCCCCTCTGAAGGATGCTAGATTTCATTCACATATATAATAGAGTATTTATAACTGTTCCACAACAAGGTTTTCTGTCAAATCGCGTTTCTCATTGAAATATGCAACTTTTCTAATTTTTCTCAAAATTACTTTACTAACCACTATAAAAATCGTTCATTTTCTAACAGTCTCGGCATGACTGCAAGTTCCCCCCCGGAAGGACGCTGGATTTCATTCACATATAAAATAGAGTATTTATAGCTATTCCATGATAAGGTTTTCAGTCAAATCCGTTTCTCATTCAAATATACGATTTTTCTAATTTTGCTCAAAACTCACTTACTAACCCTTATAAAAATTGTTCATTTTCTAACTGTCTCGTAATGACTGTAAGTTCCTCTCGGAATAACCCTAGATTTCGTTCACATATATAATAGAGTATTTTTAGCATTTCCACCAAAAGGTTTTCAGTCAAATCGCGTTTACCATTGAAATACACGATTTTTCTAATTTTACTCAAAATTCCCTTACTAAACCCTATAAAAACTGGTCTTTTTCTAACAGTCTCGGAATGACTGCAAGTTCCACTCGGAACGACCCTAGATTTCACTCAGATATATAATAGAGTATTTATAGCAGTTCCATAACAAGGTTTTCAGTCAAATCGCGTTTCTCATTAAAATAAATGATTTTTCTAATTTTGCTCAAAATTCACTTACTAACCCCTATAAAAATTGTTCATTTTCTAACTGTCTCGTAATGACTGTAAGTTCCTCTCGTAATAACCCTAGATTTCGTTCACATATATAATAGTGTAGCATTTCCACCAAAAGGTTTTCAGTCAAATCGTGTTTCCCATTGAAATACACGATTTTTCTAATTTTACTCAAAATACCCTTACTAAACCCTATAAAAACTGATTTTTTTCTAACAGTCTCGGAATGACTGCAAGTTCCACTCTGAACGACCCTAGATTTCACTCAGATATATAATAGAGTATTTATAGCAGTTCCATAACAAGGTTTTCAGTCAAATCGCGTTTACCATTGAAATACACGATTTTTCTAATTTTACTCAAAATTCCCTTACTAAACCCTATAAAAACTGGTCTTTTTCTAACAGTCTCGGAATGACTGCAAGTTCCACTCGGAACGACCCTAGATTTCACTCAGATATATAATAGAGTATTTATAGCAGTTCCACAATAAGGTTTTCAGTCAAATCGCGTTTCTTATTGAAATATGCGACTTTTCTAATTTTGCCCAAAATTCGCATGCTAACCACAATAAAAATTATTCGTTTTCTAACAGTCTCGGAATGACTGCAAGTTCCCCTCCGAAGGACGCTAAATTTCATTCACATATATAATAGAGTATTTATAGCAGTTCTACAACAAGGTTTTCAGTCAAATCGCGTTTCTCATTGAAATAAACGATTTTTCTAATTTTGCTCAAAATTCAATTACGAACCCCCATAAAAATTGTTCATTTTCTAACTGTCTCGTAATGACTGTAAGTTCCTCTCGGAATAACCCTAGATTTCACTCACGTATATAATAGAGTATTTTTAGCATTTCATCACAAGGTTTTCAGTCAAATCGTGTTTCCCATTGTAGTCCTCAAAAATCACTCGGGGACACGGGGCACTACAACCTGCAAAGACAGAACGCACGTGACCCTCAGGACGTCTGGGACACCGGGGTGGTGCCGGCCAAAGTCACTCCGACGGTCAAGTTAGCGAGTGCTAGTAAAAGTGTAATGTTTGTAAATGGAGATGAGTGAGAAATACTTCCTGCTATCTTCACAGTTGGGGTTTCTTTGATCAAAGGAGATGTAAGGTCGGAGGGTGATCGGAGAAGATGAGCAATGGCCGGAGGGTGTGGTTCTTTCTCAGTAATATCTGGATCTCAGTTTTTCGGCCGTCCTTTTTTATGAGGGATTATCTTCCTCTTTATAGGAGACTGATGCTTCTTCTTTTTGAGGGATCTCATCATTCTCTCTTCTCTGTCTTCCACCAAGAAAGCATCTGGGTGCTTCTTTTGATTGGGCTGCCATCAAGTGTCATTATGACTTTGTAGGACCTGTTTCAAAGTAGATCACAATCTGGTTTCCCTCGGAGCGACGGAGATGCTATGTCGTACGACATGTAGGTTTCTTGTCAATCTGGACCACGATTGGGTGATGTAGCACGGTCGTACTACATAAGTGCTTCATGTCGTGCGACATAGTCTTCGGACTAGCACGTCGTCGTACTACATGAGTGCTTCATGTCGTACGACAAGATCTTCGAACTAGTACGTCGTCGTACTACATGAGTGCTTCATGTCGTACGACAAGATCTTCGAACTAGTACGTCTATATGATGGTACTTCATGTCGTGCGACTTGATCTTCATGCTGAGCCACCGTCGTACTACATGAGAGTGTAGTCCCACTTTTAGCTATGGGCTTTGTCTTTGGGCCATACTTTGGGCCAGACATATTTTGGCTACTACAGTTTGCCCCCAAACGCATTGGATTTAAAAAAGCCAAGGGGTTTGTGTCGTACGACATGTAGACATGGATATGTATGTGTGAATTCTAAGGCTGGTTCGACATTGTCGCACGACTCTGTCCTTCTGAGAGAGTGTATCAGTGTTGGTGAGTGGATGACAACGCGTAAGTTTTGCCATTTGTCGTGCGACAATGTCACTTAGAGAAGGAGCGTTTGGTCTTCAAATGATTCCTCGATATCCGTGCCGAAATAAATGCAGTCTTTATGGGCAGCGTGCATGCCTGGCTCATGATAGGTTATGGGAGTATGTGTCCAATGAGAAGCTGACACGTCAGCAATGCTTTCTTTTAATTGCCGCCCTTTCCTTTTCTTCTTCATTTTCAATTTTCTAGCTTTCTCTCTCATTTTCTTTCTCTCTCTGGGAACCAGTCGCCTGTGCAAGCTCCTCCGGTGTTTTTTGATCGTTTTTTCAACATTTTCACGCGTATTCCGGCGAAGTAGTGATTATTTTGCTCCATTTGGTAAGTTTTTCTTGGTTCCCTCGTTCTTTTGATTTTTTATTTGTGTAAAATCTGGGTTTTTCTTATGTTCTTCGAATAGTCTTTAAGAAAAACTTTAAAAAAGTTTTTAAAGTTTGTTAGATCGAAAATCTAGAGTTAGGTTTAGGCACAAATTGTTTGTAGAGTCTAGGTCGCACGACAGTAGCCAAGACGTATAGGTCGCACGACCTTCTTAACAGTCTTGGGAGCTGATATCAGGTCGTGCCAAGTCTTTGATCTAGGTTATAATACTAACCATTGGCTACTGTCGTTCGACTTGTAGGTCTGATGTCGAGTCGAGGAGATGAAAGTCCTCCCAGTACCTCTGGGCGTGGATACGACGATCCAATAGATCTGTCGTACGACTCATGGGGAGAGTCAGAGGCAGCGAGTGCTGAAGTAACCATTGCTTCCTCGTCGTACGACACCGTGACAGTTTCTCTTGCTGGTACATCGCGAGTGACGGACGACGTAGCAATGGGAGTGCCTTTAGTCGAGCTGCCGGGCGACGCAGCAGGCCCGTGTCCAATGGGACCCAGTATGCCGCTAGGGTTGCTTTTGAATAACCCGGCTAGCGTGTTGACTGAGGACGACGTCATGCGCCTTCGATTCACCTATGGTATTCCTGATGGTGTCGCGCTGAGGGCACCTTATAAGGAGGAGAGGCCAGACTGGGACGTCCCAGGATGGACCTGTTTGTACGAGTTCCCGTTCCAGCGGGTGGGATTCAGGCTGCCAGTAATCGGACTACTGAGGAGGGTGCTAGATGCCCAACAGCTGGAGGATCCTGCTGGCGCTGGATCTGTTGTGTACGAGAGAAGGGATAGTCTTCGAGCTCCCCGATCTTTTCTACTCGTATACCGTGCGGGAGCACGACACAGAGAAAGGGCGCTATAATTTAAACCTTCGACCTAACAGGACGCATTTGATCACGGAGCTAACCACAAATGATAGGTTGTGGAAGGACAGGTATTTCTTCGCGAGGGGCCTGCTTGTTGATTGGCCTCTCGAGGAAACCGTTGTCCGTGCGACTTGGTCTAAGGCTGGTGAGTCTTTATGTTAGTAGCGTCGTGCGACTGTCTTTGCAATTTTTTCTTACTAACTCCTTTTGTGTTTGTTTTGTAGTGAACACAGGAGCGCCTCAATCAGTAGTTGGGTTGACGTGTGTGACGCGTACGGAAAAGGTTCTGTCGTACGACGTCAAAGATAGGAGTTGGAGGAGTATACTATCGGAGGAGAACTTGCGGCCGAGTCATCTCTGGAAATTTAGCATTATAAACGAGCCGGGTACTCCCTACCCTGCCTTCAAAAATTTAGTGGAGTTTGTCAGGGTCAGGCATTGTGTCGAGCGACTGTACGGCACTCGATTCCTGACTCCCATTTTATACGTCGAGCGACGCTTTGCAGTTGATATTATGGCTGGAGAGATCGCTGCACCTGCTGCTGATGACGCAATGAAGAGGCTGAGGGAGAAGAGAAAGGGCAAGAAGAAAACTGATTCGAGCGATCAAACGGCCTCCACTCCTCCACCTCCTCCTTCTAGTCGTACCAAGACCTCCCAAGATGTTTCTTCTGCTGGGAGGAAAAGAAGAAGGGAGGATTCGGCATCTGGTGTCGACGCTTCGGTCGACCTAGTCTTCCCACAGGATGCCTCTGCATACTCCAATGTGGGGTCGATCCTTCCACAAGTCGAGCGGCTGCTGCTGCCTGAGGACAAGAGTCGCCTAAGGGAGATGGATCTTTCCCAAGCTGCTGACTGGGGACTTGGTCATCTCTTCCAGGTATGGTCGTGCGACATATTCATTTGTATATTCTGTCTTAGCTGTTTTATAATTTGTTTTGACTTGTATTTTTATTTTGTGTAGGCTCTTCAGTCGCACATCCACCTGAAGGAGGAGCTGGGCGTCGCCCTCAAGAAGGTGAGGGACCTGAAGGTGAGCAACCAGAGCTTGAAGGCTGACAATGAAATGCTGAAGGCTTCGAATGTAGAGGCCAAGAAGACTGCCCTTGAAGCCTCGAGTCGAGCGGTGGAGGCCACTTTGGAGTTGAACAGGCTCAAATCGAGCGTCGACAAACTGGAGGCTAAACTGAAGGCTAAGGAGGCTGATTATGACTCCCTGTATGACAAGGCAGAGGATAACGTCCTCAATGCAGTCATTAAGACTCCCGCGGATTTGATGAGGGAGTACAGGGACGGTCGCGCGACCGAGTGGAAGGTTGATAGCTGGATCGCCGACCACGAGGAACTGTCGCGCTATGATGAGGATGAAGCCGATGAGAAGCCTGGTGAAGAACCTGTTCCTCCTCCTCCAGAAGGTTCGGCCATCGTAGCCTTGGCTGCCCAGCCGACTGGAGAGCATGATGACCTTGCCCCATAAGGGGTTGTAAAAATTTGTTGAACGTATTTATTTATTTTTAGTTTTGCTTTAATGTATGCTCTGTTTAAACAACAATTTTTCTTAATATATGAAGTATGTTAATTTTTCCTTGATGTCGTATGCTTTTTATGATAGTAATTTCTTTTTCTGATTGCGTGATCTGTTGGAGATGGAAAATCCATGACCTTGAGTGCGGGTCATGTGACCGTGTGGAGATGGCGACCATGAATGCAGGTCGTGGTTCATGACCTTGAGTGCGGGTCATGTGACCGTTTGGAGATGGCGACCATGAATGCAGGTCGTGGTTCATGACCTTGAGTGCGGGTCATGTGACCGTGTGGAGATGGCGACCATGAATGCAGGTCGCGGTCCATGACCTTGAGTGCGGGTCATGTGACCGTGTGGAGATGGCGACCATGAATGCAGGTCGTGGTTCATGACCTTGAGTGCGGGTCATGTGACCGTGTGGAGATGGCGACCATGAATGCAGGTCGTGGTTCATGACCTTGAGTGCGGGTCATGTGACCGTGTGGAGATGGCGACCATGAATGCAGGTCGTGGTTCATGACCTTGAGTGCGGGTCATGTGACCGTGTGGAGATGGCGACCATGAATGCAGGTCGCGGTCCATGACCTTGAGTACGGGTCATGTGACCGTGTGGAGATGGCGACCATGAATGCAGGTCGTGGTTCATGACCTTGAGTGCGGGTCATGTGACCGTGTGGAGATGGCGACCATGAATGCAGGTCGTGATCTGTTGTTTGTGATATTGAATTGCCCCAGTTGGAGTGTGTAACTGCTCAGTTGCACACTGCAACTTGTGATGTAGTTTAAGATAGACTGTGCAATGCTGACCTGCGTAAAAAATATTGTAGAGTGATAAAATTCGAAATATATAGATAGATATATATATATATATATATATTTCTAAAACTGATATTGTTTTAGATGGCACGCGTTCCAGCTGTTGCCGATCTCCATGCCATCTGTACATCGTAGTTTATAGGCTCCATTTCCAAATACATTGGTGATTTGATATGGTCCCTCCCACGTAGGACCGAATTTGCCTGCTCCTTTTTCCTTTGTGTTTTGGAAGACGCAGCGAAGAACCCAATCTCCAATATGGAATGACTTGAGACGAACACTTCTGTTATAATGGCGGGCGACTCGTTGTTGGTATACGGCCAAGCTGATTGCGGCCTTGTCGCGGCGCTCGTCGATTGTGTCGAGTTCACTCAGTAATTCTCTGTCGTTTGCTTCTTCTGTTGCGTGTCGTATCCTATAAGAAGGGTAGTCAGCTTCTGTTGCTATGACGGCTTCTGAGCCGTAAGATAGAGAGAATGGTGTTTCTCCTGTTGACGTCCTGACCGTCGTACGGTAAGACCATAGCACACCTGGTAGCTCATCGGCCCACTTCCCTTTGCATTGGTCGAGTCGCTTCTTGAGGGTGGACATGATTGTCTTGTTAGTGGATTCTGCTTGTCCGTTAGCTTGAGGGTATCTTGGGCTTGAATAGCTTAGTTTGATGCTCCACTTGTCGCAAAAGTCTTGGAAATCATATGAAATAAATTGTGAGCCATTGTCGGTGACTATTTCCTGTGGAACTCCGTAGCGGCATATGACATTCTTCCAAATGAAGCTTTTTACCTCGGCGTCTTTGATTCTTACATATGATTCGGCTTCGACCCATTTTGTGAAGTAGTCGGTTACGACTAGCATGTAGACTTTTCCTCCGGTAGCGACGGGCAATTTCCCTACTATGTCCATGCCCCACTTCATGAAGGGCCATGGTGCTGAGATGGGGTGGAGTCTTTCCGGGTGTTGATGTGAAACGTGGGCGAAGCGCTGACAGGGGTCGCACCTTTTGACGAGGTCGTGCGACTCGGATCGCATGGTAGGCCAGTAATACCCGGCCGTGATTGCTCTATTGGCTAGGCTTCTCCCGGCCGAGTGATTTCCACATTGTCCCTCGTGTAAGTCCTTGAGTACTTGCTGAGCTTCGACTGGGTCGACACATTTGAGGTAGGGCCCGGAGTAGGATCGCTTGTAAAGTTGACCTTCTATTATAGAAAATCGGGCGGCTTTGATTTTAATTCTTCGAGCTTCTACCTTGTCAGATGGGAGGGTGTCGTCCCTCAAATAGTCGTGGATCGGGGTAATCCAAGTGGGCTTGTCCGAAATTGGTTTGATTTCCAGCTTTGTCGGCTTCCATACGGCTGGCCATTGGACGAACACCATTGGAATAGTTCGTTCAATTGTGGTAGCTAGTGCGGACCCAAGATTGGCCAGTGCGTCAGCATGCGCGTTGTCGGATCTGGGTATTTGCTCGATGTCGAATGACTTGAATGAAGCTTGTAACTCTTTTACCAAGGTCAAGTAGGCCGACATTTTTAAATCCTTGGCTTGATAGGACCCTTGCAATTGTCTCACAATTAATTGGGAGTCACTGCGTACCTTGATTCGTTCGATGTGTAAGTCCTTTGCCAAGGTGAGCCCGGCTATGAGGGCTTCGTACTCGGCTTCGTTGTTGGTGGTCTTGAATCCACATCTGATGGACCTCTCGATGACGTGCTCCGTAGGGGAGGTAAGTACTATTCCCAGCCCGCTGCCTCTAGCGTTACTTGATCCATCAACTGCTAAACTCCACTCCTCCCTTGGCGTGTCGCACGACATAGTGCAAAGTTCTTCCTCCGCTCGTTGTAGAATCCCTGGTGTGAAGTCTGCTATGAAATCCGCCAGTACTTGCGACTTGATCGCCGTGCGAGGTTGGTAGCTGATGTCGTACTCGCTCAGCTCTACGGCCCATTTCACTAGACGGCCGGATAGTTCAGGTTTATGTAGGACACTCTTCAAGGGGAAGGCAGTGAGTACACTAATAGTGTGGCATTGGAAGTACGGCCGTAATTTCCTTGCGGCCGTGACTAGTGCGAGGGCTAATTTTTCGAGTTGGGCGTACCTTGTCTCTGCATCGAGTAGAGTCTTGCTGATGAAGTATACGGGGAGTTGTTTGTCATCCTCCTCCCTTATCAATACAGCGCTAATGGCCGTTTCGGATACAGCGAGGTAGAGCAGGAGGGTCTCGCCTTCCTTGGGTTTGGACAGTAGAGGCGGGCTTGCTAGATACCTTTTTATATTTTGGAAGGCGTCCTCGCTTGTTTGATTCCAATCAAATGACTTGCTCTTTCTTAGAGCATCGAAGAAAGGCTTACATTTTTCAGACGACTTTGAAATGAATCGGTTGAGGGCCGCGAGCCGTCCAGTTAGCTTTTGTACGTCTTTGATGCTTTTGGGGGACCTTAGATCCATGACGGACTGGAGTTGATCTGGGTTGGCCTCGACGCCTCTCTTGGTTACTAAATAGCCAAGGAACTTCCCCGAGAAAACGCCGAAGGAGCATTTGGTTGGATTAAGCTTCATCCCATACTCGTCGATGATGTCGAACGACTGCCGGAGGTGATCGAGGTGTTGGTCTGCTACTAATGACTTCACTAGCATGTCGTCGATATAGACCTCCATAGTCTGTCCAAGCATGGTTGCGAACATTTTGTTGACTAATCTTTGGTAGGTTGCCCCAGCGTTCTTGAGACCGAATGGCATTACTTTGTAGCAAAAAATGCTGCGCTCCGTGATGAAAGAAGTCTTCTCTTGGTCATCTGGATGCATAAGGATTTGGTTGTAACCGGAGAATGCATCCATGAAGCTCAATAGTTCGTGGCCTGCCGTAGCGTCTACCATCATGTCGATGTGTGGGAGAGGGAAGGAATCCTTTGGACAAGCTTTGTTGAGGTCTGTGAAGTCAATGCAAACTCGCCACTTCCCATTCTTTTTCTTCACTACCACTACGTTCGCGAGCCAGTCTGGGTAACTTACTTCTCTCACCGAGCCAATGTCGATTAGCTTTTGGATTTCTTCATTTATAACCTTGTTGCGCTCGGGCGCGAACTTCCTCCTTTTTTGCTTCACAGGTGGATGATCCGGGTCGACTTGCAACTTATGCACTAGGACTTCTGGGCTAATTCCGATCATGTCTGCGTGCGACCATGCAAAGCTGTCGTGCCGCGCTGTCAAGAAGCTGAGTAGTCTTGCTCGGATATTTTGTGGAAGGCGGGATCCGATACTAACTTTGTGGTCTGGAAAATCGGGATGTATGGATACTTCGTCGAGTTCTTCCATATCAGGTTCGTCTTTGTTGGTGGGGGTGCTCTCATTCTGTAATTGCTATAAGTCGGACGACCTGCTTTTAAGAGTGTTTTGGTAGCAGTCACGCGAGATCTTTTGCTGCCCTCGGATCTCGTGAACTCCCCATCTGGTAGGGAAACGGATGACCTGATGATATGTTGAGGGCACTGCCCTCATATCATGAATCCATGGGCGACCCATGATTATGTTGTAGGACGACGGACAGTCCAGGATGAGGAAACGTGTGTTTAAGTTGACACCTTCCGCGTATACTGGAAGGGTGATTTCTCCCAGAGTATTCTTGTGTTCCCCACTAAATCCTACAAGGATTGTAGAGCGGCGTATGATGTTACACTCGTCAATATGCATCTCTTTCAATGCGTCGAGGAAGAGTACATTTGTCGAGCTTCCATTGTCCACTAGGATCCGTCTGATCAAACAATTGGCCACCGTCAGTGAGATGACTAGTGCGTCGTGGTGGGGATTGAATAAATCCATGTGCTCATCGCTGCTGAAACTGATTGGGTAGTTACACGTGGGATCCGCCGTACGAGTTCGTTGGACGTTCGTACGACCGGCCTGTCGTGAGTGGCGCTTTGCCTCCGAGTAGGTTACTCCATTCACTTCAGACCCGCCAGAGATGACGTTCACAGTTCTCTCGTGTTTGGGAGGTTCTGGTGGTGGTATTGAAGCAATGTCGCGCGACCCCTCTTTATTCATAAAAGTTTGCTTACCTTTATCAGTCAGGAATTCTTTAAGGTGGCCTTTCTTGAGTAGTTCGGCCACTTCCAATCGTAGCGCCACACAATGCTCAGTTCGATGGCCGTGGTCTCCATGGAATTCGCACCATTTAGAGTTGTCTCTTTGATCTGGCGGGCTCATCATCTTGTCTGGCCAACGAACCGACCTACCCATTCCTTTCAGTATGGCAACTACCTCCGTTGGTCTGATGTTCAAGTTGTATTCTGGTGTTATGTTTTTTGGACGAACGAACGGCCTTGGTGGTCTGTCGTCGCGCCGGCGCTCGTACATCATACGGCTGTCCCTTCGGGGTACGGCTGGATATGGCCCGCTGCGTCGGGTGTTGATTCGTTGTTCGACCATCCTCTCCGACTTATCCTCCTTGTAGTTCGCTCTATTAGGTTTATGGTTTACTTCGTCTTCTTCCCATTTTATCTGTGCCCATGTCTTGGCGAGGACGTCTTCCATGGTTTTACAAGGGTATTTGGTGAGCTCCTTGTACAGATCGGAATCATAGAGTAGACCCTTGCGGAAGGCTGATATGGCTGTCGCCTGGTTGCAATGAGGGATGGACACTTTTTCATGGTTGAAACGGCCAACAAAGTCACGTAGGCGTTCATTCCTCCTTTGGCTGACTGTGTAAAGGTCGTCGGATTGTTTTTCTAACTTCCGACTACTAGCGAACTGCTCTACGAAGGTGTCAGTGAGTTGAGCAAAAGAGTTGATGGAAACATTGGGAAGGTTGGTGTACCATTGTAGGGCAGGTCCTACGAGGCTTGAACCGAAACCTTTGCACATACATGCTTCCCTAAGGTCACGCGGGACGGCGGCTGTGAACATCCGTTGTCGATACTGCGCAATGTGGTCGTCGGGATCCGTCGTACCGTCGTACTGCTTCATACCTGGAAAGTTGAACTTCCTTGGCATCTCCACCAATGCTATTGTGTCGACGAAGGGAGAGTCGGCAAAACTATTGGCCGCACTTTTCTTTATAGGAGTGGGCATTCCCGGAATGCGTTGGATGAGTGCTTCCATCTCTGTGAACCTTCGTGCCAAGTCTCGGTTAGCCAAGGTCGGCTCGGCGCTCACTCGGTTTGGGTCTGACAGCGCTGAATGCGAAGGGCCGGATGGCGTTCCTTGTAGCGGGATGGTTGGTTGGGTTGAGCCGACGTTGCCATTGGGAGTGGAAGTTACTGCAAGTTCCACTCGGAACGACCCTAGATTTCACTCAGGTATATAATAGAATATTTCTAGCTTTTCCATAACAAGGTTTTCAGTCAAATCGCGTTTCCCATTGTAATATACGACTTTTCTAATTTTGCTCAAAATTTCCTTACTAGCCCCTATAAAAATTATTCATTTTCTAACAGTCTCGGAATGACAGCAAATTCCCTTCTGAAGGATGCTAGATTTCATTCACATATATAATAGAGTATTTATAACTGTTCCACAACAAGGTTTTCAGTCAAATCGCGTTTCTCATTGAAATATGCGATTTTTCTAATTTTTCTCAAAATTTTTTTACTAACCACTATAAAAATCGTTCATTTTCTAACAGTCTCGGCATGACTGCAAGTTCCCCCCGGAAGGACGCTGGATTTCATTCACATATAAAATAGAGTATTTATAGCTATTCCATAATAAGGTTTTCAGTCAAATCCATTTCTCATTCAAATATACGATTTTTCTAATTTTGCTCAAAACTCACTTACTAACCCCTATAAAAATTGTTCATTTTCTAACTGTCTCGTAATGACTGTAAGTTCCTTTCGGAATAACCCTAGATTTCGTTCACATATATAATAGAGTATTTTTAGCATTTCCACCAAAAGGTTTTCAGTCAAATCGCGTTTACCATTGAAATACACGATTTTTCTAATTTTACTCAAAATTCCCTTACTAAACCCTATAAAAACTGGTCTTTTTCTAACAGTCTCGGAATGACTGCAAGGTCCACTCGGAACGACCCTAGATTTCACTCAGATATATAATAGAGTATTTATAGCAGTTCCATAACAAGGTTTTCAGTCAAATCGCGTTTCTCATTAAAATAAATGATTTTTCTAATTTTGCTCAAAATTCACTTACTAACCCTTATAAAAATTTTTCATTTTCTAACTGTCTCGTAATGACTGTATGTTCCTCTCGGAATAACCCTAGATTTCGTTCACATATATAATAGAGTAGCATTTCTACCAAAAGGTTTTCAGTCAAATCGCGTTTCCCATAGAAATACACGATTTTTCTAATTTTACTCAAAATACCCTTACTAAACCCAATAAAAACTGATCTTTTTCTAACAGTCTCGGAATGACTGCAAGTTCCACTCGGAACCACCCTAGATTTCACTCAGATATATAATAGAGTATTTATAGCAGTTCCATAACAAAGTTTTCAGTCAAATCGAGTTTCCCATTGTAATATACGACTTTTCTAAATTTGCTCAAAATTTCCTTACAAACCCCTATAAAAATCGTTCATTTTCTAACAGTCTCGGCATGACTGCAAGTTCCCCCCGGAAGGACGCTGGATTTCATTCACATATAAAATAGAGTATTTATAGCAATTCCATAATAAGGTTTTCAGTCAAATCCGTTTCTCATTCAAATATACGATTTTTCTAATTTTGCTCAAAATTCACTTACTAACCCCTATAAAAATTTTTCATTTTCTAACTGTCTCGTAATGACTGTAAGTTCCGCTCGGAATAACCCTAGATTTCACTCACATATATAATAGAGTGTTTCTAGCATTTCAATAACAAAGTTTTCAGTCAAATCGCGTTTCTCGTTGAAATATACGATTTTTCTAATTTTGCTCAAAATTCACTTACTAACCCCTATAAAAATTGTTCATTTTCTAACTGTCTCGTAATGACTGTAAGTTCCTCTCGGAATAACCCTAGATTTCACTCACGTACATAATAGAGTATTTTTAGCATTTCACCACAAAGTTTTCAGTCAAATCGCGTTTCCCATTGAAATAAACGATTTTTCTAATTTTACTCAAAATTCCCTTACTAAACCCTATAAAAGCTGGTCTTTCTCTAACAGTCTCGGAATGACTGCAAGTTCCACTCGGAACGACCCTAGATTTCACTCAGGTATATAATAGAGTATTTCTAGCTTTTCCATAACAAGGTTTTCAGTCAAATCGCGTTTCCCATTGTAATATACGACTTTTCTAATTTTGCTCAAAATTTCCTTACTAGCCCCTATAAAAATTATTCATTTTCTAACAGTCTCGGAATGATAGGAAATTCCCCTCTGAAGGATGCTAGATTTCATTCACATATATAATACAGTATTTATAACTGTTACACAACAAGGTTTTCAGTCAAATCGCGTTTCTCATTGAAATATGCGACTTTTCTAATTTTTCTCAAAATTCCTTTACTAACCACTATAAAAATCGTTCATTTTCTAACAGTCTCGGCATGACTGCAAGTTCCCCCCGGAAGGACGCTGGATTTCATTCACATATAAAATAGAGTATTTATAGCTATTCCATGATAAGGTTTTCAGTCAAATCCGTTTCTCATTCAAATATACAATTTTTCTAATTTTGCTCAAAACTCACTTACTAACCCCTATAAAAATTGTTCATTTTCTAACTGTCTCGTAATGACTGTAAGTTCCATTTGGAATAACCCTAGATTTCACTCACGTATATAATAGAGTATTTCTAGCATTTCCATAACAAGGTTTTCAGTCAAATCGCGTTTCCCATTGAAATACACGATTTTTCTAATTTTACTCAAAATACCCTTACTAAACCCTATAAAAACTGATCTTTTTCTAACAGTCTCGGAATGACTGCAAGTTCTACTCGGAACGACCCTAGATTTCACTCAGATATATAATATAGTATTTATAGCAGTTCCATAACATAGTTTTCAGTCAAATCGAGTTTTCCATGGAAATATACGACTTTTCCAAATTTGCTCAAAATTTCCTTACAAACCCCTATAAAAATTGTTCATTTTCTAACAGTCTTGGAATGACTGCAAATTCCCCTCAGAAGGATGCTAGATTTCATTCACATATATAATAGAGTATTTATAGCAGTTCCACAATAAGGTTTTCAGTCAAATCGCGTTTCTTATTGAAATATGCGACTTTTCTAATTTTGCTCAAAATTCGCATGCTAACCACAATAAAAATTATTCGTTTTCTAACAGTCTCGGAATGACTGCAAGTTCCCCTCCGAAGGACGCTAAATTTCATTCACATATATAATAGAGTATTTATAGCAGTTCTACAACAAGGTTTTCAGTCAAATCGCGTTTCTCATTGAAATAAACGATTTTTCTAATTTTGCTCAAAATTCACTTACGAACCCCCATAAAAATTGTTCATTTTCTAACTGTCTCGTAATGACTGTAAGTTCCTCTCGGAATAACCTTAGATTTCACTCACGTATATAATAGAGTATTTTTAGCATTTCACCACAAGGTTTTCAGTCAAATCGCGTTTCCCATTGAAATAAACGATTTTTCTAATTTTACTCAAAATTCCCTTACTAAACCCTATAAAAGCTGGTCTTTCTCTAACAGTCTCGGAATGACTGCAAGTTTCACTCGGAACGACCCTAGATTTCACTCAGGTATATAATAGAGTATTTCTAGCTTTTCCATAACAAGGTTTTCAGTCAAATCGCGTTTCCCATTGTAATATACGACTTTTCTAATTTTGCTCAAAATTTCCTTACTAGCCCCTATAAAAATTATTCATTTTCTAACAGTCTCGGAATGACAGCAAATTACCTTCTGAAGGATGCTAGATTTCATTCACATATATAATAGAGTATTTATAACTGTTCCACAACAAGGTTTTCAGTCAAATCGCGTTTCTCATTGAAATATGCGACTTTTCTAATTTTTCTCAAAATTCCTTTACTAACCACTATAAAAATCGTTCATTTTCTAACAGTCTCGGCATGACTGCAAGTTCCCCCCGGAAGGACGCTGGATTTCATTCACATATAAAATAGAGTATTTATAGCTATTCCATAATAAGGTTTTCAGTCAAATCCATTTCTCATTCAAATATACGATTTTTCTAATTTTGCTCAAAACTCACTTACTAACCCCTATAAAAATTGTTCATTTTCTAACTGTCTCGTAATGACTGTAAGTTCCTTTCGGAATAACCCTAGATTTCATTCACATATATAATAGAGTATTTTTAGCATTTCCACCAAAAGGTTTTCAGTCAAATCGCGTTTACCATTGAAATACACGATTTTTCTAATTTTACTCAAAATTCCCTTACTAAACCCTATAAAAACTGGTCTTTTTCTAACAGTCTCGGAATGACTGCAAGTTCCACTCGGAACGACCCTAGATTTCACTCAGATATATAATAGAGTATTTATAGCAGTTCCATAACAAGGTTTTCAGTCAAATCGCGTTTCTCATTAAAATAAATGATTTTTCTAATATTGCTCAAAATTCACTTACTAACCCCTATAAAAATTTTTCATTTTCTAACTGTCTCGTAATGACTATATGTTCCTCTCGGAATAACCCTAGATTTCGTTCACATATATAATAGAGTAGCATTTCCACCAAAAGGTTTTCAGTCAAATCGTGTTTCCCATAGAAATACACGATTTTTCTAATTTTACTCAAAATACCCTTACTAAACCCAATAAAAACTGATCTTTTTCTAACAGCCTCGGAATGACTGCAAGTTCCACTTGGAACGACCCTAGATTTCACTCAGATATATAATAGAGTATTTACAGCAGTTCCATAACAAAATTTTCAGTCAAATCGAGTTTTCCATGGAAATATACGACTTTTCTAAATTTGCTCAAAATTTCCTTACAAACCCCTATAAACATTGTTCATTTTCTAACAGTCTTGGAATGACTGCAAGTTCCCCTCGGAAGGACGCTAGATTTCATTCACATATATAATAGAGTATTTATAGCAGTTCCACAATAAGGTTTTCAGTCAAATCGCGTTTCTTATTGAAATATGCGACTTTTCTAATTTTGCTCAAAATTCGCATGCTAACCACAATAAAAGTTATTCGTTTTCTAACAGTCTCGGAATGACTGCAAGTTCCCCTCCGAAGGACGCTAAATTTCATTCACATATATAATAAAGTATTTATAGCAGTTCTACAACAAGGTTTTCAGTCAAATCGCGTTTCTCATTGAAATAAACGATTTTTCTAATTTTGCTCAAAATTCACTTACGAACTCCCATAAAAACTGTTCATTTTCTAACTGTCTCATAATGACTGTAAGTTCCTCTCGGAATAACCCTAGATTTCACTCACGTATATAATAGAGTATTTTTAGCATTTCACCAAAAGGTTTTCAGTCAAATCGCGTTTCCCATTGAAATAAACGATTTTTCTAATTTTACTCAAAATTCCCTTACTAAACCCTATAAAAGCTGGTCTTTTTCTAACAGTCTCGGAATGACTGCAAGTTCCACTCGGAACGACCCTAGATTTCACTCAGGTATATAACAGAGTATTTCTAGCTTTTCCATAACAAGGTTTTCAGTCAAATCGCGTTTCTCATTGAAATATACGACTTTTCTAATTTTGCTCAAAATTTCCTTACTACCCCTATAAAAATTATTCAATTTCTAACAGTCTCGGAATGACAGCAAATTCCCCTCTAAAGGATGGTAGATTTCATTCACATATATAATAGAGTATTTATAACTGTTCCACAACAAGGTTTTCAGTCAAATCGCGTTTCTCATTGAAATATGCGACTTTTCTAATTTTTCTCAAAATTCCTTTACTAACCACTATAAAAATCGTTCATTTTCTAACAGTCTCGGCATGACTGCAAGTTCCCCCCGGAAGGACGCTGGATTTCATTCACATATAAAATAGAGTATTTATAGCAATTCCATAATAAGGTTTTCAGTCAAATCCGTTTCTCATTCAAATATACGATTTTTCTAATTTTGCTCAAAATTCACTTACTAACCCCTATAAAAATTGTTCATTTTCTAACTGTCTCGTAATGACTGTAAGTTCCATTTGGAATAACCCTAGATTTCACTCACGTATATAATAGAGTATTTCTAGCATTTCCATAACAAGGTTTTCAGTCAAATCCGTTTCTCATTGAAATATACGATTTTTGTAAATTTGCTTAAAATTAACTTACTAACCCCTATAAAAATTGTTCAATTTCTAACTGTCTCGTAATGACTGTAAGTTCCGCTCGGAATAACCCTAGATTTCACTCACGTATACAATAGAGTATTTCTAGCATTTCCATAACAAGGTTTTCAGTCAAATCGCGTTTCTCATTGAAATATACGATTTTTCTAATTTTGCTCAAAATTCACTTACTAACCCCTATAAAAATTGTTCATTTTCTAACTGTCTCGTAATGACTGTAAGTTCCTCTCGGAATAACCCTAGATTTCGTTCACATATAAAAATTGCTCATTTTCTAACAGTCTCGGAATGACTGCAAATTCCACTCGGAATGACCCTAGATATCGCTCACGTATATAATAGAGTATTTTAGCATTCCCATAACAAGTTTTTCAGTCAAATCCCGTTTCCCATTGAAATTCACGACTTTTCTAATTTTACTCAAAATTCCCTTACTAAACCCTATAAAAATTGTTCATGTTTAACAGTCTCGGAATGACTGCAAGTTCCGCTCGGAATGACCTTAGATTTCACTCAGGTATAAAATTGACTATTCCTAGCATATCCATAACAAAGTTTTCAGTCAAATCGAGTTTCCCATAGAAATATACGACTTTTCTAAATTTGCTCAAAATTTCCTTACAAACCCCTATAAAAATTGTTCATTTTCTAACAGTCTTGGAATGACTGCAAGTTCCCCTCGGAAGGACGCTAGATTTCATTCACATATATAACAGAGTATTTATAGCAGTTCCACAATAAGGTTTTCAGTCAAATCGCGTTTCTTATTGAAATATGCGACTTTTCTAATTTTGCTCAAAATTCGCATGCTAACCACAATAAAAATTATTTGTTTTCTAACAGTCTCGGAATGACTGCAAGTTCCCCTCCGAAGGACGCTAGATTTCATTCACATATATAATAGAGTATTTATAGCAGTTCTACAACAAGGTTTTCAGTTAAATCGCGTTTCTCATTGAAATAAACGATTTTTCTAATTTTACTCGAAATTCACTTACTAACCCCCATAAAAATTGTTCATTTTCTAACTGTCTCGGAATGACAGCAAGTTCCGCTAGGAATAACCGTAGATTTCACTCACTGATATAATAGAGTATTTATAGAATGTCCATAATAAGGTTTTCAGTCGAATCGCGTATCCCATTGAAATACACGACTTTTCTAATTTTACTCAAAATTCCCTTACTAAACCCTATAAAAACTATTCATTTTCTAATAGTCTCGGAATGACCCTAGATCTCGCTCACATATATAATAGAGTATTTCTAGCATTTCCATAACAATTTTTTCTGCCAAATCGCGTTTCTCATTGAAATATACGACTTTTCTAATTTTGCTCAAAATTTCCTTACTAACCCCTATAAAAATTGTTCATTTTCTAACAGTCTCAGAATGACTGCAAGTTTCCCTCGGAAGGACGCTAGATTTCATTTACATATATAATAGAGTATTTATATCAGTTCCATAACAAGGTTTTCAGTCAAATCGCGTTTCTCATTGAAATATACGATTTTTCTATTTTTGCTCAAAATTCACTTACTAACCCCTATAAAAATTGTTCATTTTCTAACTGTCTCGGAATTACTGCAAGTTCCGCTAAGAATAACCATGGATTTCACTCACGTATATAATAGAGCATTTACAGCATTTTCATAACAAGGTTTTCAGTCAAATCGCGTTTCCCATTGAAATACACGACGTTTCTAATTTTACTCAAAATTCCCTTACTAAACCCTATAAAAACTGTTCATTTTCTAACAGTCTCGGAATGACTGCAAGTTCCCCTCGGAATGACCCTAGATTTCACTCACGTATATAATAGAGTATTTCTAGCATTTCCATAACAAGGTTTAGCAGTCAAATCGCGTTTCCCATTGAAATTCACGACTTTTCTAATTTTACTCAAAATTCCCTTACTAAACCCTATAAAAATTGTTCATTTTCTAACAATCTCGGAGTGACTGCCAGTTCCGCTCGGAATGACCCTAGATTTCACTCACGTATAAAATAGAGTATTTCCAGCATTTCCATAACAAGGATTTCAGTCAAATCGCGTTTCCCATTGAAATATACGACTTTTTTAAATTTGCCCAAAATTTCCTTACTAACCCCTATAAAAATTATTCATTTTCTAATAGTCTCGGAATAACTGCAAGTTCCCCTCGGAAGGACGCTAGATTTCATTCACATATATAATAGAGTATTTATAGCAGTTCCACAGTAAGGTTTTCAGTCAAATCGCGTTTATTATTGAAATATGCGACTTTTCTAATTTTTATCAAAATTCTTTTACTAACCACTATAAAAATTGTTTATTTTCTAACAGTCTCGGCATGACTGCAAGTTCCTCCCGGAAGGACGCTGAATTTCATTTACATATAAAATATAGTATTTATTGCAATTCCATAATAAGGTTTTCAGTCAAATCCGTTTCTCATTGAAATATACGATTTTTCTAATTTTGCTCAAAATTCACTTACTAACTCCTATAAAAATTGTTCATTTTCTAACTGTCTCGGAATGACAGCAAGTTCCGCTAGGAATAACCGTAGATTTCACTCACGGATATAATAGAGTATTTATAGAATGTCCATAACAAGGTTTTCAGTCGAATCGCGTATCCCATTGAAATACACGACTTTTCTAATTTTACTCAAAATTCCCTTACTAAACCCTATAAAAACTATTCATTTTCTAATAGTCTCGGAATGACCCTAGATCTCGCTCACGTATATAATAGAGTATTTCTAGCATTTCCATAATAAGGTTTTCAGTCAAATCGCGTTTCTCATTGAAATATACGACTTTTCTAAATTTGCTCAAAATTTTCTTACTGACCCATATAAAAATTGTTCATTTTCTACCAGTCTCGGAATGGCTGCAAGTTCCCCTCGGAAGGACGCTAGATTCAATTCACATATATAATAGAGCATTTATAGCAGTTCCACAATAAGGTTTTCAGTCAAATCGCGTTTCTCATTGAAATATACGACTTTTCTAATTTTGCTCAAAATTTCCTTACTAACGTCTATAAAAATTGTTCATTTTCTAACAGTCTGGGAATGACTGCAAGTTTCCCTCGGAAGGACGCTAGATTTCATTTACATATATAATAGAGTATTTCTAGCATTTCCATAACAAGCTTTTCACTCAAATCGCATTTCTTATTGAAATATACGTCTTTTCTAATTTTGCTCAAAATTCCCTTGTTAACCACTATAAAAATTGTTCATTTTCTAACAGTCTCGGAATGACTGCAAGCTCCCCTCGGAAAGACTCTAGATTTCATTCACATATATAATAGAGTATTTATAGCAGTTCCATAACAAGGTTTTCAGTCAAATCGCGTTTCTCATTGAAATATACGATTTTTCTATTTTTGCTCAAAATTCACTTACTAACCCCTATAAAAATTGTTCATTTTCTAACTGTCTCGGAATTACTGCAAGTTCCGCTCAGAATAACCCTGGATTTCACTCACGTATATAATAGTGCATTTACAGTATTTTCATAACAAGGTTTTCAGTCAAATCGCGTTTCCCATTGAAATACATGACTTTTCTAATTTTACTCAAAATTCCCTTACTAAACCCTATAAAAACTGTTCATTTTCTAACAGTATCGGAATGACTGCAAGTTCCCCTCGGAATGACCCTAGATTTCACTCACGTATATAATAGAGTATTTCTAGCATTTCCATAACAAGGTTTAGCAGTCAAATCGCGTTTCCCATTGAAATTCACGACTTTTCTAATTTTACTCAAAATTCCCTTACTAAACCCTATAAAAACTGTTCATTTTGTAACAGTCTCGGAGTGACTGCCAGTTCCGCTCGGAATGACCCTAGATTTCACTCACGTATAAAATAGAGTATTTCCAGCATTTTCATAACAAGGATTTCAGTCAAATCGCGTTTCCCATTGAAATATACGACTATTTTAAATTTGCCCAAAATTTCCTTACTTACCCCTATAAAAATTGTTCATTTTCTAACAGTCTCGGAATAACTGCAAGTTCCCCTCGGAAGGACGCTAGATTTCAGTCACATATATAATAGAGTATTTATAGCAGTTCCACAATAAGTTTTTCAGTCAAATCTCAGTTATTATTGAAATATGCGACTTTGCTAATTTTTCTCAAAATTCTTTTACTAACCACTATAAAAATTGTTCATTTTCTAACAGTCTCGGCATGACTGCAAGTTCCCCCCGGAAGGACGCTGAATTTCATTTACATATAAAATACAGTATTTATTGCAATTCCATAATAAGGTTTTCAGTCAAATCCGTTTCTCATTGAAATATACGATTTTTCTAATTTTGCTCAAAATTCACTTACTAACCCCTATAAAAATTGTTCATTTTCTAACTGTCTCGGAATGACAGCAAGTTCCGCTAGGAATAACCGTAGATTTCACTCACGGATATAATAGAGTATTTATAGAATGTCCATAACAAGGTTTTCAGTCGAATCGCGTATCCCATTGAAATACACGACTTTTCTAATTTTACTCAAAATTCCCTTACTAAACCCTATAAAAACTATTCATTTTCTAATAGTCTCGGAATGACCCTAGATCTCGCTCACGTATAAATAGAGTATTTCTAGCATTTCCATAACAAAGTTTTCAGTCAAATAGAGTTTCCCATAGAAATATACGACTGTTCTAAATTTGCTCAAAATTTCCTTACAAACCCCTATAAAAATTGTTCATTTTCTAACAGTCTTGGAATGACTGCAAGTTCCCCTTGGAAGGACGCTAGATTTCATTCACATATATAATAGAGTATTTATAGCAGTTCCACAATAAGGTTTTCAGCCAAATCGCGATTCTCATTGAAATAAATGATTTTTCTAATTTTGCTCAAATTTCACTTACTAACCCTTATAAAAATTGTTCATTTTCTAACTGTCTCGTAATGACTGTAAGTTCCTCTCGGAATAACCCTAGATTTCGTTCACATATATAATAGAGTATTTTTAGCATTTGCACCAAAAGGTTTTTAGTCAAATCGCGTTTCCCATTGAAATACACGATTTTACTAATTTGACTCAAAATTCCCTTACTAAACCCTATAAAAACTGGTCTTTTTCTAACAGTCTCGGAATGACTGCAAGTTCCACTCGGAAAGACCCTAGATTTCACTCAGTTATATAATAGAGTATATATAGCAGTTCCATAACAAGGTTTTCAGTCAAATCACGTTTCTCATTAAAATATACGATTTTTCTAATTTTGCTCAAATTTCACTTACTAACCCCTATAAAAATTGTTCATTTTCTAACTGTCTCGTAATGACTGTAAGTTCCTCTCGGAATAACCCTAGATTTCGTTCACATATATAATAGAGTATTTTTAGCATTTCCACCAAAAGGTTTTCAGTCAAATCGCGTTTCCCATTGAAATACACGATTTTACTAATTTGACTGAAAATTCCCTTACTAAACCCTATAAAAACTGGTCTTTTTCTAACAGTCTCGGAATGACTGCAAGTTACACTCGGAAAGACCCTAGATTTCACTCAGTTATATAATAGAGTATATATAGCAGTTCCATAACAAGGTTTTCAGTCAAATCCGTTTCTCATTGAAATATACGATTTTTCTAATTTTGCTCAAAATTCACTTACTAACCCCTATAAAAATTGTTCATTTTCTAACTGTCTCGGAATGACAACAAGTTCCGCTAGGAATAACCGTAGATTTCACTCACGGATATAATAGAGTATTTATAGAATGTCCATAACAAGGTTTTCAGTCGAATCGCGTATCCCATTGAAATACACGACTTTTCTAATTTTACTCAAAATTCCCTTACTAAACCCTATAAAAACTATTCATTTTCTAATAGTCTCGGAATGACCCTAGATCTCGCTCACGTATAAATAGAGTATTTCTAGCATTTCCATAACAAAGTTTTCAGTCAAATAGAGTTTCCCATAGAAATATACGACTGTTCTAAATTTGCTCAAAATTTCCTTACAAACCCCTATAAAAATTGTTCATTTTCTAATAGTCTTGGAATGACTGCAAGTTCCTCTTGGAAGGACGCTAGATTTCATTCACATATATAATAGAGTATTTATAGCAGTTCCACAATAAGGTTTTCAGCCAAATCGCGATTCTCATTGAAATAAATGATTTTTCTAATTTTGCTCAAATTTCACTTACTAACCCCTATAAAAATTGTTCATTTTCTAACTGTCTCGTAATGACTGTAAGTTCCTCTCGGAATAACCCTAGATTTCGTTCACATATATAATAGAGTATTTTTAGCATTTGCACCAAAAGGTTTTCAGTCAAATCGCGTTTCCCATTGAAATACACGATTTTACTAATTTGACTCAAAATTCCCTTACTAAACCCTATAAAAACTGGTCTTTTTCTAACAGTCTCGGAATGACTGCAAGTTCCACTCGGAAAGACCCTAGATTTTACTCAGATATATAATAGAGTATATATAGCAGTTCCAAAACAAGGTTTTCAGTCAAATCGCGTTTCTCATTAAAATATACGATTTTTCTAATTTTGCTCAAAATTCACTTACTAACACCTATAAAAATTGTTCATTTTCTAACTGCCTCGGAATGAAAGCAAGTTCCGCTCGGAATAACCCTAGATTTCACTCACGTATATAATAGAGTATTTATAGCATTTCCATAACAAGGTTTTCAGTCAAATCGCGTTTCCCATTGAAATACAAGACTTTTCTAACTTTACTCAAAATTCCCTTACTAAACTCTATAAAAATTGCTCATTTTCTAACAGTCTCGGAATGACTGCAAATTCCACTCGGAATGACCCTAGATATCGTTCACGTATATAATAGAGTATTTCTAGCATTCCCATAACAAGTTTTTCAGTAAAATCCCGTTTCCCATTGAAATTCACGACTTTTCTAATTTCACTCAAAATTCTCTTACTAAACCCTATAAAAATTGTTCATGTTTAACAGTCTCGGAATGACTGCAAGTTCCCCTCGGAAGGACGCTAGATTTCATTCACATATATAATAGAGTATTTATAGCAGTTCCACAATAAGGTTTTCAGTCAAATCGCGTTTCTTATTGAAATATGCGACTTTTCTAATTTTGCTCAAAATTCGGATGCTAACCACAATAAAAATTATTCGTTTTCTAACAGTCTCGGAATGACTGCAAGTTCCCCTCCGAAGGACGCTAGATTTCATTCACATATATAATAGAGTATTTATAGCAGTTCTACAACAAGGTTTTCAGTTAAATCGCGTTTCTCATTGAAATAAACGATTTTTCTAATTTTACTCGAAATTCACTTACTAACCCCGATAAAAATTGTTCATTTTCTAACTGTTTCGGAATGACAGCAAGTTCCGCTGGGAATAACCGTAGATTTCACTCACTCATTTTCTAACAGTCTCGGAATGACTGCAAGTTTCCCTCGGAAGGACGCTAGATTTCATTTACATATATAATAGAGTATTTCTAGCATTTCCATAACAAGCTTTTCACTCAAACTGCATTTCTTATTGAAATATACGACTTTTCTATTTTTGCTCAAAATTCCCTTGTTAACCACTATAAAAATTGTTCATTTTCTAACAGTCTCGGAATGATTGCAAGCTCCCCTCGGAAAGACTCTAGATTTCATTCACATATATAATAGAGTATTTATATCAGTTCCCTAACAAGGTTTTCAGTCAAATCGCGTTTCTCATTGAAATATACGATTTTTCTATTTTTGCTCAAAATGCACTTACTAACCCCTATAAAAATTGTTCATTTTCTAACTGTCTCGGAATTACTGCAAGTTCCGCTCAGAATAACCCTGGATTTCACTCACGTATATAATAGTGCATTTACAGCATTTTCATAACAAGGTTTTCAGTCAAATCGCGTTTTCCATTGAAATACACGACTTTTCTAATTTTACTCAAAATTCCCTTACTAAACCCTATAAAAACTGTTCATTTTCTAACAGTCTCGGAATGACTGCAAGTTTCCCTCGGAATGACCCTAGATTTCACTCACATATATAATAGAGTATTTCTAGCATTTCCATAACAAGGTTTAGCAGTCAAATCGCGTTTCCCATTGAAATTCACGACTTTTCTAATTTTACTTAAAATTCCCTTACTAAACCCTATAAAAACTGTTCATTTTCTAACAGTCTCGGAGTGACTGCCAGTTCCGCTCGGAATGACCCTAGATTTCACTCACGTATAAAATAGAGTATTTCCAGCATTTCCATAACAAGGATTTCAGTCAAATCGCGTTTCCCATTGAAATATACGACTTTTTTACATTTGTCCAAAATTTCCTTACTAACCCCTATAAAAATTGTTCATTTTCTAACAGTCTCGGAATAACTGCAAGTTCCCCTCGGAAGGACGCTAGATTTCATTCACATATATAATAGAGTATTTATAGCAGTTCCACAATAAGGTTTTCAGTCAAATCGGGTTTATTATTGAAATTTGCGACTTTTCTAATTTTTCTCAAAATTCTTTTACTAACTACTATAAAAATTGTTCATTTTCTAACAGTCTCGGCATGACTGCAAGTTCCCCCCGGAAGGACGCTGAATTTCATTTACATATAAAATAGAGTATTTATTGCAATTCCATAATAAGGTTTTCAGTCAAATCCGTTTCTCATTGAAATATACGATTTTTCTAATTTTGCTCAAAATTCACTTACTAACCCCTATAAAAATTGTTCATTTTCTAACTGTCTCGGAATGACAGCAAGTTCCGCTAGGAATAACCGTAGATTTCACTCACGGATATAATAGAGTATTTGTAGAATGTCCATAACAAGGTTTTCAGTCGAATCGCGTATCCCATTGAAATACACGACTTTTCTAATTTTACTCAAAATTCCCTTACTAAACCCTATAAAAACTATTCATTTTCTAATAGTCTCGGAATGACCCTAGATCTCGCTCACGTATATAATAGAGTATTTCTAGCATTTCCATAACAAGTTTTTCTGTCAAATCGCATTTCTCATTGACATCTACGACTTTTCTAAATTTGCTCAAAATTTTCTTACTAACCCATATAAAAATTGTTCATTTTCTAACAGTCTCGGAATGGCTGCAAGTTCCCCTCGGAAGGACGCTAGATTCAATTCACATATATAATAGAGCATTTATAGCAGTTCCACAATAAGGTTTTCAGTCAAATCGCGTTTCTCATTGAAATATACGACTTTTCTAATTTTGCTCAAAATTTCCTTACTAACCCCTATAAAAATTGTTCATTTTCTAACAGTCTCGGAATGACTGCTAGTTTCCCTCGGAAGGACGCTAGATTTCATTTACATATATAATAGAGTATTTCTAGTATTTCCATAACAAGCTTTTCACTCAAATAGCATTTCTTATTGAAATATACGACTTTTCTATTTTTGCTCAAAATTCTCTTGTTAACCACTATAAAAATTGTTCATTTTCTAACAGTCTCGGAATGATTGCAAGCTCCCCTCGGAAAGACTCTAGATTTCATTCACATATATAATAGAGTATTTATATCAGTTCCATAACAAGGTTTTCAGTCAAATCGCGTTTCTCATTGAAATATACGATTTTTCTATTTTTGCTCAAAATTCACTTACTAACCCCTATAAAAATTGTTCATTTTCTAACTGTCTCGGAATTACTGCAAGTTCCGCTCAGAATAACCCTGGATTTCACTCACGTATATAATAGTACATTTACAGCATTTTCATAACAAGGTTTTCAGTCAAATCGCGTTTCCCATTGAAATACACGACTTTTCTAATTTTACTCAAAATTCCCTTACTAAACCCTATAAAAACTGTTCATTTTCTAACAGTCTCGGAATGACTGCAAGTTTCCCTCGGAATGACCCTAGATTTCACTCACGTATATAATAGAGTATTTCTAGCATGTCCATAACAAGGTTTAGCAGTCAAATCGCGTTTCCCATTGAAATTCACGACTTTTCTAATTTTACTCAAAATTCCCTTACTAAACCCTATAAAAACTGTTCATTTTCTAACAGTCTCGGAGTGACTGCCAGTTCCGCTCGGAATGACCCTAGATTTCACTCACGTATAAAATAGAGTATTTCCAGCATTTCCATAACAAGGATTTCAGTCAAATCGCGTTTCCCATTGAAATATACGACTTTTTTAAATTTGTCCAAAATTTCCTTACTAACCCCTATAAAAATTGTTCATTTTCTAACAGTCTCGGAATAACTGCAAGTTCCCCTCGGAAGGACGCTAGATTTCATTCACATATATAATAGAGTATTTATAGCAGTTCCACAATAAGGTTTTCAGTCAAATCGCGTTTATTATTGAAATTTGCGACTTTTCTAATTTTTCTCAAAATTCTTTTACTAACCACTATAAAAATTGTTCATTTTCTAACAGTCTCGGCATGACTGCAAGTTCCCCCCGGAAGGACGCTGAATTTCATGTACATATAAAATAGAGTATTTATTGCAATTCCATAATAAGGTTTTCAGTCAAATCCGTTTCTCATTGAAATATACGATTTTTCTAATTTTGCTCAAAATTCACTTACTAACCCCTATAAAAATTGTTCATTTTCTAACTGTCTCGGAATGACAGCAAGTTCCGCTAGGAATAACCGTAGATTTCACTCACGGATATAATAGAGTATTTGTAGAATGTCCATAACAAGGTTTTCAGTCGAATCGCGTATCCCATTGAAATACACGACTTTTCTAATTTTACTCAAAATTTCCTTACTAAACCCTATAAAAACTATTCATTTTCTAATAGTCTCGGAATGACCCTAGATCTCGCTCACGTATATAATAGAGTATTTCTAGCATTTCCATAACAAGTTTTTCTGTCAAATCGCATTTCTCATTGAAATATACGACTTTTCTAAATTTGCTCAAAATTTTCTTACTAACCCATATAAAAATTGTTCATTTTCTAACAGTCTCGGAATGGCTGCAAGTTCCCCTCGGAAGGACGCTAGATTCAATTCACATATATAATAGAGCATTTATAGCAGTTCCACAATAAGGTTTTCAGTCAAATCGCGTTTCTCATTGAAATATACGACTTTTCTAATTTTGCTCAAAATTTCCTTACTAACCCCTATAAAAATTGTTCATTTTCTAACTGTCTCGGAATGACTGCAAGTTTCCCTCGGAAGGACGCTAGATTTCATTTACATATATAATAGAGCATTTCTAGCATTTCCATAACAAGCTTTTCACTCAAATAGCATTTCTTATTGAAATATACGACTTTTCTATTTTCGCTCAAAATTCCCTTGTTAACCACTATAAAAATTGTTCATTTTCTAACAGTCTCGGAATGATTGCAAGCTCCCCTCGGAAAGACTCTAGATTTCATTCACATATATAATAGAGTATTTATATCAGTTCCCTAACAAGGTTTTCAGTCAAATCGCGTTTCTCATTGAAATATACGATTTTTCTATTTTTGCTCAAAATTCACTTACTAACCCCTATAAAAATTGTTCATTTTCTAACTGTCTCGGAATTACTACAAGTTCCGCTCAGAATAACCCTGGATTTCACTCACGTATATAATAGTACATTTACAGCATTTTCATAACAAGGTTTTCAGTCAAATCGCGTTTCCCATTGAAATACACGACTTTTCTAATTTTACTCAAAATTCCCTTACTAAACCCTATAAAAACTGTTCATTTTCTAACAGTCTCGGAATGACTGCAAGTTTCCCTCGGAATGACCCTAGATTTCACTCACGTATATAATAGAGTATTTCTAGCATTTCCATAACAAGGTTTAGCAGTCAAATCGCGTTTCCCATTGAAATTCACGACTTTTCTAATTTTACTCAAAATTCCCTTACTAAACCCTATAAAAACTGTTCATTTTCTAACAGTCTCGGAGTGACTGCCAGTTCCGCTCGGAATGACCGTAGATTTCACTCACGTATAAAATAGAGTATTTCCAGCATTTCCATAACAAGGATTTCAGTCAAATCGCGTTTCCCATTGAAATATACGACTTTTTTAAATTTGTCCAAAATTTCCTTACTAACCCCTATAAAAATTGTTCATTTTCTAACAGTCTCGGAATAACTGCAAGTTCCCCTCGGAAGGACGCTAGATTTCATTCACATATATAATAGAGTATTTATAGCAGTTCCACAATAAGGTTTTCAGTCAAATCGCGTTTATTATTGAAATTTGCAACTTTTCTAATTTTTCTCAAAATTCTTTTACTAACCACTATAAAAATTGTTCATTTTCTAACAGTCTCGGCATGACTGCAAGTTCCCCCCGGAAGGACGCTGAATTTCATTTACATATAAAATAGAGTATTTATTGCAATTCCATAATAAGGTTTTCAGTCAAATCCGTTTCTCATTGAAATATACGATTTTTCTAATTTTGCTCAAAATTCACTTACTAACCCCTATAAAAATTGTTCATTTTCTAACTGTCTCGGAATGACAGCAAGTTCCGCTAGGAATAACCGTAGATTTCACTCACGGATATAATAGAGTATTTGTAGAATGTCCATAACAAGGTTTTCAGTCGAATCGCGTATCCCATTGAAATACACGACTTTTCTAATTTTACTCAAAATTCCCTTACTAAACCCTATAAAAACTATTCATTTTCTAATAGTCTCGGAATGACCCTAGATCTCGCTCACGTATATAATAGAGTATTTCTAGCATTTCCATAACAAGGTTTTCAGTCAAATCGCGTTTCTCATTGAAATATACGACTTTTCTAAATTTGCTCAAAATTTGCTTACTAACCCATATAAAAATTGTTCATTTTCTAACAGTCTCGGAATGGCTGCAAGTTCCCCTCGGAAGGACGCTAGATTCAATTCACATATATAATAGAGCATTTATAGCAGTTCCACAATAAGGTTTTCAGTCAAATCGCGTTTCTCATTGAAACATACGACTTTTCTAATTTTGCTCAAAATTTCCTTACTAACCTCTATAAAAATTGTTCATTTTCTAACAGTCTAGGAATGACTGCAAGTTTCCCTCGGAAGAACGCTAGATTTCATTTACATATATAATAGAGTATTTCTAGCATTTCCATAACAAGCTTTTCACTCAAATCGCATTTCTTATTGAAATATTCGACTTTTCTAATTTTGCTCAAAATGCCCTTGTTAACCACTATAAAAATTGTTCATTTTCTAACAGTCTCGGAATGACTGCAAGCTCCCCTCGGAAAGACTCTAGATTTCATTCACATATATAATAGAGTATTTATAGCAGTTCCATAATAAGGTTTTCAGTCAAATCGCGTTTCTCAATGAAATATACGATTTTTCTATTTTTGCTCAAAATTCACTTACTAACCCCTATAAAAATTGTTCATTTTCTAACTGTCTCGGAATTACTGCAAGTTCCGCTAAGAATAACCCTGGATTTCACTCACGTATATAATAGTGCATTTACAGCATTTTCATAACAAGGTTTTCAGTCAAATCGCGTTTCCCATTGAAATACACGACTTTTCTAATTTTATTCAAAATTCCCTTACTAAACCCTATAAAAATTGTTCATTTTCTAACAGTCTCGGAATGACTGCAAGTTCCCCTCCGAATGACCCTAGATTTCACTCACGTATATAATAGAGTATTTCTAGCATTTCCATAACAAGGTTTAGCAGTCAAATCGCGTTTCCCATTGAAATTCACGACTTTTCTAATTTTACTCAAAATTCCCTTAATAAACCCTATAAAAACTGTTCATTTTGTAACAGTCTCGGAGTGACTGCCAGTTCCGCTCGGAATGACCCTAGATTTCACTCACATATAAAATAGAGTATTTCCAGCATTTTCATAACAAGGATTTCAGTCAAATCGCGTTTCCCATTGAAATATACGACTTTTTTAAATTTGCCAAAAATTTCCTTACTAACCCCTATAAAAATTGTTCATTTTCTAACAGTCTCGAAATAACTGCAAGTTCCCCTCGGAAGGACGCTAGATTTCATTCACATATATAATAGAGTATTTATAGCAATTCCACAATAAGGTTTTCAGTCAAATCGCGGTTATTATTGAAATATGCGACTTTTCTAATTTTGCTCCAAATTCCCTTGCTAACCACTATAAAAATTGTTCGTTTTCTAACAGTCTCGGAATGACTGCAAGTTCCCCCCGGAAGGACGCTGAATTTCATTTACATATATAATAGAGTATTTAAAGCAGTTCCACAACAAAGTTTTCAGTCAAATCGCATTTCTCATTGAAATAAACGATTTTTCTAATTTTACTCAAAATTCACTTACTAACCCCTATAAAAATTGTTCAATTTCTAACTGTCTCGGAATGACAGCAAGTTCCGCTAGGAATAACCGTAGATTTCACTCACGGATATAATAGAGTATTTATAGAATGTCCAAAACAAGGTTTTCAGTCGAATCGCGTATCCCATTGAAATACACGACTTTTCTAATTTTACTCAAAATTCCCTTACTAAACCCTATAAAAACTATTCATTTTCTAATAGTCTCGGAATGACCCTAGATCTCGCTCACGTATATAATAGAGTATTTCTAGCATTTCCATAACAAGGTTTTCAGTCAAATCGCGTTTCTCATTGAAATATACGACTTTTCTAAATTTGCTCAAAATTTTCTTACTAACCCATATAAAAATTGTTCATTTTCTAACAGTCTCGGAATGGCTGGAAGTTCCCCTCGGAAGGACGCTAGATTCAATTCACAAATATAATAGAGCATTTATAGCAGTTCCACAATAAGGTTTTCAGTCAAATCGCGTTTCTCATTGAAATATACGACTTTTCTAATTTTGCTCAAAATTTCCTTACTAACCTCTATAAAAATAGTTCATTTTCTAACAGTCTTGGAATGACTGCAAGTTTCCCTCGGAAGGTCGCTAGATTTCATTTACATATATAATAGAGTATTTCTAGCATTTCCATAACAAGCTTTTCACTCAAATCGCATTTCTTATTGAAATATACGACTTTTCTAATTTTGCTCAAAATTCCCTTGTTAACCACTATAAAAATTGTTCATTTTCTAACAATCTCGGAATGACTGCAAGCTCCCCTCGGAAAGACTCTAGATTTCATTCACATATATAATAGAGTATTTATAGCAGTTCCATAATAAGGTTTTCAGTCAAATCGCGTTTCTCATTGAAATATACGATTTTTCAATTTTTGCTCAAAATTCACTTACTAACCCCTATAAAAATTGTTCATTTTCTAACTGTCTCGGAATTACTGCAAGTTCCGCTCAGAATAACCCTGGATTTCACTCACGTATATAATAGAGCATTTACAGCATTTTCATAACAAGGTTTTCAGTCAAATCGCGTTTCCCATTGAAATACACGACTTTTCTAATTTTACTCAAAATTCCCTTACTATACCCTATAAAAACTGTTCATTTTGTAACAGTCTCGGAGTGACTGCCAGTTCCGCTCGGAATGACCCTAGATTTCACTCACGTATAAAATAGAGTATTTCCAGCATTTCCATAACAAGGATTTCAGTCAAATCGCGTTTTCCATTGAAATATACGACTTTTTTAAATTTGCCCAAAATTTCCTTACTAACCCCTATAAAAATTGTTCATTTTCTAACAGTCTCGGAATAATTGCAAGTTCCCCTCGGAAGGACGCTAGATTTCATTCACATATATAATAGAGTATTTATAGCAGTTCCACAATAAGGTTTTCAGTCAAATCGCGTTTATTATTGAAATATGCGAATTTTCTAATTTTGCTCCAAATTCCCTTGCTAACCACTATAAAAATTGTTCGTTTTCTAACAGTCTCGGAATGACTGCAAGTTCCCCTCCGAGGGACGCCAGATTTCATTCACATATATAATAGAGTATTTATAGCAGTTCCACAACAAGGTTTTCAGTCAAATCGCATTTCTCATTGAAATAAACGATTTTTCTAATTTTGCTCAAAATTTACTTACTTACCCCTATAAAAATTGTTCAATTTCTAACTGTCTCGGAATGACTGCAAATTCCGCTCGGAATGATCCTAGATTTCACTCACATATATAATAGAGTATTTCTAGCATTTCCATAACAAGGTCTTCAGTCAAATCGCGTTTCTCATTGAAATAAATGATTTTTCTAATTTTGCTCAAAATTCACTTACTTACCCCTATAAAAATTGTTCAATTTCTAACTGTCTCGGAATGAGTGCAAATTCCGCTCGGAATAATCCTAGATTTCACTCACATATATAATAGAGTATTTCTAGCATTTCCATAACAAGGTCTTCAGTCAAATCGCGTTTCTCATTGAAATAAACGATTTTTCTAATTTTGTTCAAAATTCACTTACTTACCCCTATAAAATTGTTCAATTTCTAACTGTCTCGGAATGACTGCTAGTTCCACTCGGAATAATCCTAGATTTCACTCACGTATATAATAGAGTATTTCTAGCATTTCCATAACAATGTTTTCAGTCAAATCGCGTTTCTCATTGAAATATTTGACTTTTCTAATTTTTCTCAAAATTTCCTTACTGACCTCTATAAATATTGTTCATTTCCTAACAGCCACGAAATGACTACAAGTTCCCCTCTGAAGGATGCTAGATTTCATTCACATATATTATAGAGTATTTGTAGCAGTTCCATAGCAAAGGTTTCAGTCAAATCGCGTTTCTAATTGTAATATATGAATTTTCTAATTTCCCTCAAAATTCCCATGCAAACCACTATAAAAATTGTTCATTTTCTAACAGTCTTGGAATGACTGCAAGTTCCCCTCGGAAGGACCCTAGATTTCATTCACATATATAATAGAGTATTTATAGCAGTTCCATAACAAGGTTTTCAGTCAAATCGCGTTTCTCATTGAAATATACGATTTTTCTAATTTTGCTCAAAATTCACATACTAACCCCTATAAAAATTGTTCATTTTCTAACTGTCTCGGAATGACAGCAAGTTCCGCTAGGAATAACCCTAGATTTCACTCACGTATATAATAGAGTATTTATAGCATTTCCATAACAAGGTTTTCTGTCAAATCGCGTTTCCCATTGAAATACACGACTATTCTAATTTTACTCAAAATTCCCATACTAAACCCTATAAAGACTGTTCGTTTTCTAACAGTCTCGGAATGACTGCAAGTTTCACTCGGAAGGACCCTAGATCTTGCTCACGTATATAATAGAGTATTTCTAGCATTTCCATAACAAGGTTTTCAGTCAAATCCCGTTTCCCATTGAAATACAGGACTTTTCTAATTTTACTCAAAATTCCCTTACTAAACCCTATAAAAACTGTTCATTTTCTAACAGTCTCGGAGTGACTGCAAGTTTCGCTCGGAATGACCCTAGATTTCACTCACGTATAAAATAGAGTTTTTCTAGCATTTCCATAACAAGGTTTTCAGTCAAATCGCGGTTCCCATTGAAATATACGACTTTTCTAATTTTTCTCAAAATTTCCTTACTAAGCCCTATAACAATTGTTCATTTTTTAACAGTCCCGGAATGACTGCAAGTTCCCCTCGTAAGGACGCTAGATTTCACTCACATATATAATAGAGTATTTCTAGCATTTCCATAACAAGGTTTTCAGTCAAATCGCGCTTCCCATTGAAATATACAACTTTTCTAATTTTGCTCAAAAGTTCCTTACTAACCCTTATAAAAATTGTTTATTTTCTAACAGTCTCGGAATAACTGCAAGTTCCCCTCGGAAGGACGCTAGATTTCATTCACATATATAATAGTGTTTATAGCAGTTCCATAATAAGGTTTTCAGTCAATTCGCGTTTCTCATTGAAATATACGATTTTTCTAATTTTGCTCAAAATTCACTTACTAACCCCTATAAAAATTGTTCATTTTCTAACTGTCTCGTAATGACTGTAAGTTCCATTTGGAATAACCCTAGATTTCACTCACGTATATAATAGAGTATTTCTAGCATTTCCATAACAAGGTTTTCAGTCAAATCGTGTTTCCCATTGAAATATACGACTTTTCTAATTTTGCTCAAAATTTCCTTACTAACCCCTATAAAAACTGGTCATTTTCTAACAGTCTCGGAATGACTGCAATTTCCACTCGGAATAACCCTAGATTTCACTCATGTTTATAATAGAGTATTTCTAGTATTTCCATAATACGTTTTCAGTCAAATCGCGTTTCCCTTAGAAATACACGACTTTTTTAATTTTACTCAAAATTCCCTTACTAAACCCTATAAAAACTGTTCATTTTCTAACAGTCTCGGAATAACTGCAAGGTTTTCAGTCGAATCACGTTTCTCATTGAAATATTCCAATTTTCTAATTTTGCACAAAATTCTGTTACTAACCCCTACAAATATTGTTCATTTTCTAACAGTCTCGGAATGACTGCAAGTTCCGCTCTGAATGCACCTAGATTTCACTCACGTATATAATATAGTATTTCTAGCATATGCATAATAAGGTTTTCAGTCAAATCGCATTTCCCATTGAAATATGCGACACTTCTAATTTTGCTCAAAATTCCCTTACTAACCCAATAAAAATTGTTCATTTTCTAACATTATCGGAATGACTGCAAATTCTGCTCGGAAGGACGATAGATTTCACTCACGTTTATAATCGCGTATTTGTAGCAGTTCCATAGCAAGGTTTTCAGTCAAATCGTGTTTCTCGAAATATACGAATTTTCTAATTTTGCTCAAAATTCTCTTACTAACAACCCCTATAAAAATTGTTCATTTTCTAACAGTCGCAGAATGACTGCAATTTTCGCTCGGAAGGATGCTAGATTACATTCACATATATAATAGAGTATTTGTAGCAGTTCCATAGCAAAGTTTTCAGTCAAATCATGTTTCTCATTGTAATATATGACTTTTCTAATTTTGCTCAAAATTCTCTTACTAATCCCTGTAAAAGTTGTTCATTTTATAACAGTCTTCAAATGACTGCAAGTTCCGCTCGGAAGGACACTAGATTTCATTCACTTATATAATAGAGTTGTAACGTCCCTAATTTTTTCGAATTATGAAGCGTATATTCTTTTTCTAGTGCATTTGGAGAATAACTGGTCTAATTGACTATTGGTGAAGTTCATTTGGTAATTGGATAAGTGTGGAATAGTTTTGGAATAATTATTGAGATGGATTGTGATTAAGAGTAAATTTTTGTCATGATAGGATTTTAAGAAGCTCAAGGGTGCAATTTGTAATTAAAAAGATATTTGTAATATATATATATATATATATATATATATATATATATATGTAATATTATTAGTGGAAAAAAAATAATAAAATAATAAAAAGAAAGGGTGAGTTGGCATGAGATAAGAAGAAGAAAAGAAAAATAAATAAAAAAGTAGATAAAAAGTAATCTCAAAAACGTGAGGAAGAGAGGAAGAAAAGGAAAAAAAAAAGAGAGAAAGAAGGGAGAAGCAAGGCTGAGAGAGAAAGAAGAAGAATAAAAAAAAAAAAGAACAAGAAGAAGAGAAGAAAGGAAAAAAAAAAGAGAAAGGAAAAGAAGAAGAAGGAGAAGGAAGGAAGAGGAAAAAGAAAAGTGTTAGGAAATTATCCAGATTCGGTGTACACTAATGTTTGTATTTTTCAGATTTTTCAGAACTTTTTGGAATTATTATATTATATTGTTTTTAGTTTATTTATGATATATTGTTTATGATTTGTTAAGTAAAATTGATTTTGGGATAATTTAGTATATATATATTGTTTGTACTAAATTGATTTTGAATATATATATATATATATATATATATATATATATATATTGTTTATGATATATTGATTTTGAATATATATATTTATATATTCTGTTAGTGCTAAATGACTTGATTTGATTATATATATATATCTATATGTTGTTTATGATATCTTGATTTTGAATCTATATATATATATTTATATATTCTGTAAGTGCTAAATGAATTGATATATATATATATTGAATTTTGTAAATGTGTTTATTGATTTGAATTTAATAAAATTTAATTTGACCATAAAGAAACGATATTGTGAAATGGCCCTAGGATACTTGGACATATATACGGATATAGGAGGTTGGTATACCAGCTGGGTTCAGTGAGCAGTACTGCACCGACATTGATATTGCTATTGATGACTTATCATGTACCTCCTCATGGATTCGTCCAGGGGTAGGGAGACACGTACCTCCTCACGGATTCGTCCTGGGGTAGGGAGACACGTACCTTCCTAAGGATTCGTTCCTGGGATAGGGAGCTATGTACCTCTCTAGGTTCCGACCACTCGGTCCTAGAGTAGGGAGATACATACCACTCTTATGATTCCTCCTAGGGTGGGAGTTATGTTCGACAGACAGTCACTGTGGTCGAACAACCCATATTCCAGTCCTGGTTTATGTTGAGTACTCTAGAAAGCCAGAATTGAAATGAATTGAATAATATGTTTATAAGTGAATTTCGGAATTGATTTTATATGTTTATGATTATAACCTAGTTTATGATTTTGTTTTGTATGGATTATAAATTGAAATGAGTTGTTTCTTTGAATCAATTTCACCCGTTTTATTTCTGTAAATGCTTGGAATTTGAAATATGTATATTGTGATATTTTTATTATGAAAAGTTATTTATGAGTTTTAATAAATGAGTTTAGTGTACACCCACTAAGCTATATGCTTAGCGCGTCGTTTTTATCGCGCGTAGGTCACAGGGATACTGAAGAGGCCAAAGACTGAAGAGAGAGTTGCTGACAGAGTCCCAGAGTCACTACAGTTGGGTAGTTATATTTTTTGTATATATATTCTGTAAGCATGCATATACAGAAGTCTATAAATTTCGAAGAGTATATATATATGTTTTGTAAATAATCTTATGATTTCTGTTTTGCATTTGTAGATTGTTTGTAAATATTGAATTATGAATCATTTTATTTTAAACTATTGGAAAGTCGCACTAAACGGCAGAGTGCGCATTTGATTGAAAATGATATTTGAAGTGTTGTTGTGAATTATATTTGATTAGAGTTTTGTGGAAAAACAGGTTTTGGGAAATCAGAAAAACAGAGGGTACTCTGCCGAAATTTTTAAAAGTGTATTTCGATGGGCTCACTAGAATTTTTGAATTACAATTGATACGATTTTAAAATAGTTTGAAATAAATAAAGTGAATTTAGAAAGTTTTGAAAACCCGGTAACGCTTCCTGAATCGATTCAGTCGGGTCAGGTCAGGGGGTGTTACATTTAAGTGGTATCAGAGCGCGGTTTAGGCGTTTCTGGACCAAAAGAGTCTGTATATGCATGCATTGTCTAAAGATACCCATAGGAATGTGTGACTCTAATCTGCAGACCTCCCTTCTGTCTTATATAGGATAAAAGGAAATGGAAGAAAGTGGAGATAGACCTGAGAGTCCCGCCAGTGTAGCTGGGGGAGCATCTAGGGAATCAGTAAGCCCGAGAGTGGCGGACCCTGTACAGCCAGCATTTATGCAGCAGATGGTTGAGTTCTTTCAGAATGTGGCCAGAGCAGCGCCACGAAGATCAGCCATAGAGTGACTGGCTAAATACAGACCCACGGATTTCCATGGTAGAAAGGATGAGGATGCATCTGCCGCAGAGTACTGGTTTGAACGGACTGACAGAATATTAGAGCAGATGCACTGTACACCTGAAGAGAGACTGGAATGTGCAATATCTTTATTGCAGGAGGATGCCTATCAATGGTGGACCTCCATTATACAGACAGTACGACTAGAGGACAGAACGTGGGAATTCTTTCAGAAGCAGTTCCGGAGAAAATATATTGGTCGCATCTATTTGGACAATTTGAAGAGGGAGTTTACCAACCTGAAGCAAAGGCAGATGACAGTGACCAAATATAAGAGAGAATTTGTCAGGTTGAGTAAATATGCACGAGATATGGTGGCGACAGAGGCGGATAAATGTAGAAGGTTTGAAGATGGATTGAACGACTATATCCGCCTACAGGTTGTGTGACATTCCTAATTTCTACTTACTGAATTGTGAATCTATGAATAGAATATTGATTATTTGAGGAATGTTACAGGTGGCTGCCTTTGAATTTGAAGATTTTACCAGACTCGTCTCGGTAGCTCTGAATGTAGAAAGAACTAAGAAGGAAGAGCAGGCCAGAAGAGATAGAGGTGTAACACCCCCTGACCCGACCCGGCTGGATCGACCCAGGGAGCGCTACCGGGTTTTCAAATACTTTCCAAATTCACTTTATAAATTGTCAAACCATTGTGAGCCCATCAAATAATATTTTCAAACCATTGGAAAACCACATAGTTTATAATTTAAAAACATTTTCGAGTGAGCCCATTGAAATACACTTTTTACAAAAATTTCGGCAGAGTTCCCTTTGTTTTTCTGATTTCCCAAAACCTGTTTTTCCACAACTCAAATCAAATACAAATTCAATAACACTTCAAATATCATTTTCAATCAATTGCGCACTCTGCCGTTTAGTGCAACTTTCCAACAACAGTTTATAAAATAAAACGATTCAGAAGTCAATATTTCAAACATTCTGAAAATGAAAGACAAAAATCATAAAATAATTAATTACACAACATATTTACAAACTCTCTGTATATGCATGCTTACAAAAAAAATATATACAACAATAGAACTACCCAACTGTAGTGACTCTGGGACTTTGTCAGTAACTCTCTCTCTCTTCAGTCTTTGGCCTCTTCAGGATCCCTGGTACCTACGCGTTAGAAACAAAACTAACGTGCTAAGCATATAGCTTAGTGGGTGTACACTAAACTAAATTATGAAAAATCATAAATAACCTTTAATAAGAAACAAATCACAATATATATATATATATATATATTTCAATTCTAATCATTTACAAATCAATTTAACTTCAAAATCAAACCATAAAGCAATTATAATCACATTAACCTCAAGAATAAAATCAACATGTAAAATCAATGAATAAAGTTACTCAATTCACTTTTCAATTCACTTCAAATCTGGCCCGCTAGAATACTCAACATAACTAGGACTGGAATATGGGTCGTTCAACCACAGTGATTGTCTGTCGAACATAGCTCCCACCCTAGGACGAATCCTAAGAGTGGTACGTATCTCCCTACTCTAGGACAGAGTGGTCGGAACCTAGAGAGGTACATAACTCCCTATCCCAGGAACGAATCCTTAGGAAGGTACGTGTCTCCCAACCTCAGGACGAATCCGTGAGGAGGTACGTGTCTCCCTACCCCTGGACGACTCCATGAGGAGGTACATAATAATCATCAATAGCATATCAATATCGGTGCAGTACTGCTCACTAAACCCAGCTGGTATACCAACCTCCTATATACATTTCTATGTCTAAGTATCCTAGGGCCGTTTCCGATAAACTATTTTTCAAATATTCGCAATAAGTTACAAATCAATAGATACTCAATAAATATACAATTCACACAATACTCTTCAAGAAAAATAAACAATAGTTATACAAACGTCTAAATCAAGTATTTTTAATGAAATCGTAATAATCGAAATACGATCAAAATGCGATCTATCATAAAATCATTCCAAGAACAACAATAGAGATATAAAATCAATAGGTTATTTAAATAAAGTGCGTATTCAGACTAAAAATACAGAATACGTTTTGTAAAGAGTTCGAAAACGGATGTACACCAACCTGGATACCATTTCCTTTCGACAAATCGCGTTTCCACGATTTTCTTTTCCTTTTCCTTCCCTTTTCTCTTCCTCCTACACTTCCTTTTCTCTTTCTTTCCTCTTTTCTTCTTCTTCTTCCTATTCTTCTTCTTTCTCTTTCTTCTTCTTTCTTCTTTCTCTTCTTTTCTTTCTCTTCTTTCTTTCTCTCGGTCTCTCCTCTCTCTTTTCTCTCCTCTGTCTGTTTTGTGGCTTCTGCGAGAAGCCAATTTTTTTTTTTTATATTTTTCGGTCGTCGCGACCTGTGGTCGCGCCACCAGGTCGCGGTACACACTGGAGCGTTTTCACCGCCTTCATCGCGAGCACACCTCGCGGTACCATGGTCGCGCTGGTGGTCGCGTTGCTCACTGCCAGAATTTGACATTTTCATCGCGAGCAGTTCATCGCGATCTGTGGTCGCGGTGACTGGTCGCGATGCTCACTGCCAAAAATCACATTTTTCACCGCGAGCAGGTCATAGCGATCTGTGGTCGCGGTGATCAGATCGCGATACTCACTGCCTCGGTTTTCCTTTTTCTTGCATCATTTTTGGACCGTTCCATCTGGTCCACCTGGAAATCATAAAAATAATTTTAATTACATTTGCACCCCTTCCAATCACAAAATTTATTTTTACATATTCAAAATTAATTATCTGAAATCCGGGATGTTACAATTCTTCGTCTTTTAAGAAATTTCGTCCTCGAAATTTACCTCAATGAAACAGTTGCGGATACTGTTGCCGCATTGTTTCTTCACTCTCCCAGGTAGCCTCTTCTACATTGTGGTTCCTCCAAAGGACTTTCACCAGTGGCACTCTTTTATTTCTTAGCTCTTTAATCTCCCGATCAAGAATCTGCACTGGTTCCTCCTCATAAGTCAGGTCTGGTCGGATTTCAATACTTTCGGCCTGAATTCTGTGGGAAGGATCAGATCTATATCTCTTCAGCATAGAAACGTGGAATACATTATAAATCTTTTCTAATTCTGGAGGTAAAGCTAGTCTGTAGGCTACTGGTCCCACACGTTCAATGATTTCGTATGGCCCAATAAACCTAGGACTCAACTTACCTTTTCTGCCAAATCGAAGTACTTTCTTCCACGGAGATACTTTTAGAAACACTTTCTCACCGACTTCATATTCTATCTCTTTCCTTTTCAAATCTGCATATGATTTCTGTCGGTCAGAAGCAACTTTCAATCTATCCTTGATAATCTTTATCTTCTCCTCAGTTTGTCTAATCAAATCTGGGCCTACTAACCTGTCCTCTCCTAACTCTGTCCAGCATACTGGAGTCCTGCATTTTCTTCTATACAGTGCCTCATACGGTTCCATAGTTGTGCTCGTTTGGTAACTGTTGTTGTAGGCGAATTCAATCAATGGAAGATGATCCGCCCAACTTCCTTCAAAGTCAATTACACAACTCCTGAGCATATCTTCAAGCACCTGAATTACTCTTTCTGATTGTCCGTCTGTTTGCGGATGGAAGGCTGTACTGAAATTCAGTCGAGTACCCAAGGCTTCTTGAAACTTCTTCCAGAATCTGGATGTAAACCTCGGATCTCTATATGATATTATGGATACAGGCACTCCATGCAATCTGACTATCTCTCTGATATACAATTCTGCCAGTCGATCCAGGGAATAGTCAGTTCTGACAGGTAGAAAGTGTGCTGACTTCGTCAGTCGGTCCACTATAACCCATACTACATCGTGTTTACTCCGGGTGAGTGGCAATCCGGTGACAAAGTCCATTGTGATACGATCCCATTTCCATTCAGGTATTGCTATTGGTTGTAACAATCCTGATGGAACCTGGTGTTCAGCTTTCACCTGCTGACAAGTCATGCATCTATTCACAAATTCCACCACATCCTTTTTCATACTAGACCACCAGTACTGAGTTTTCAAATCTCTGTACATTTTTGTGCTACCTGGGTGCATCGCATACGAACTGCTGTGTGCCTCTGTCAGGATTATCTTTCTCAATTCTTCATCATCTGGAATGCAAATCTTGTCTCTGAAACACACAATACCATCAGCTCTGATTGAGAAATCCGGATGCTTCCCTTCTGGGATCTGTTCACATATCATCTGAATTCTAGCATCCTGCTTCTGTTTCTCTGCAATCTGCTGAATCAAACTAGGTCTACATATCAACTCAGCTACCAATGCATTATCTGGATTCAGCTGCAATTGCACATTCATAGCTTTCAGAGCAAACAATGAATCACATTTTTCACCGCGATGCTCACTGCCAAAAATCACATTTTTCACCGCGAGCAGGTTATCGCGATCTGTGGTCGCGGTGATCAGATCGCGATGCTCACTGCCTCGGTTTTCCTTTTTCTTGCATCATTTTTGGACCGTTCCATCTGGTCCACCTGGAAATCATAAAAATAATTTTAATTACATTTACACCCCTTCCAATCACAAAATTTATTTTTACATATTCAAAATTAATTATCCAAAATCCGGGATGTTACAAGAGGGCAGCAAAGAAGAGGGGCAGGGCCATCCAGCTCATATCAACCCCAGAGTAAGAAATTTAAGGGACCGCAGCCTAGTGGTCCAGTGTAGTCACAAAGGCCTATACCTACAGCTCGGCCTGGTCAGTCTGCAACTTCCGTGGCCAGTACCCCTAGGAGTGCAGTTAGGGGACCAGCCCCTGCCTTGTGTAAACATTGTGGAAGAAGACATCCTGGTGAATACTGGAAGCTTACAGGAGCCTGCCTGAGATGTGGATCTCGTGACCATTTCCTGAGAGATTGCCCACATATTCGATCTATCCCTGCTCAGCAGCCAGAGAGATCAGCCCCTACTACTTCCAGAGGTAGGAGGCCTAGTCAAGCAGTACCTGAAGGTGGTAGCCACAGAGGAGTGTCAGAGTCAGTGGCAAGACCCGATAGTCGAGCTCCTGCTCGCGTTTATGGTGTTAGAGCTCAGGAAGACAAGGATGCGCCTGACGTGATAGCTGGTATTATTTCTATTTTTGATACTACAGCTATTGCATTGATAGATCCAGGTTCCACTCATTCATATATATGTGATGCCATGCTGAAACACCGAAATCTGGAAACTAAACCTACTAAATATGATGTGTTAGTCACTAATCCGATAGGCCAAAGTGTAGTTGTGAATCGTGCGTATAGAAATTGTCCTATTCGGATACAGGAGTGTGAATTCCCAGGAGATTTGATGGAGTTGCCATTCCATGAGTTTGATGTGATCCTAGGCATGGATTGGTTAACTCGGCATAAAGTGGTGATTGATTGTGAACTGAAACGAGTGACCCTCAGAACAGCAGATAGTGCAGAAATCACAATGGTGGGTGAACGGAGGGATTTTCTCTCCAATGTCATTTCAGCCACTGCAGCCTGTAAACTGATCAGAAAGGGTTGTGAAGCATATTTGGCACAGGTGGTTGATTCCAGAAAGGTTAATTCTGAAATTCAGAATATACCCATTGTGTGTGACTTTGCAGATGTGTTTCCAGAGGAGCTTCCTGGTTTGCCACCTCAGAGAGAAGTGGAGTTTGTGATAGATGTGGTACCAGGTACGTCTCCATTATCGATAGCTCCTTACAGAATGGCCCCAGCAGAACTGAAAGAACTGAAGATACAATTACAGGAATTGCTGGATAAGGGCTTCATTAGACCCAGTGTATCCCATTGGGGAGCTCCAGTGCTGTTTGTGAAAAAGAAGGATGGGTCATTGAGACTATGCATTGATTACAGGCAGCTGAATAAACTTACTGTCAAAAACAAGTATCCGTTACCGAGAATTGATGATTTGTTTGACCAGCTGAGAGGAGCCTGTGTCTTCTCAAAGATAGATCTGAGATCAGGTTATCATCAATTGAGGATAAAAGATTCAGATATTCTGAAAACTGCATTCAGAACCAGGTATGGACACTATGAATTTGTAGTGATGCCATTTGGGCTAACTAATGCACCTGCAGCCTTTATGGACTTGATGAACCGGGTATTCCGACCATATTTGAATCAGTTTATGGTGGTATTTTTCGATGATATCCTGGTGTATTCACAGACAGCAGAGGACCATGATAGGCACCTCAGAGTAGTACTACAGATTCTGAGGGAGAAGCAACTGTATGGTAAACTGAGCAAATGTGAATTTTGGTTGCCTGAGATTGCATTTCTGGGTCACATTGTGTCAGCAGAGGGTATTAAGGCGGATCCGAAAAAGATTGAAGCAATAGTGGAATGGAAGCCTTCCAGAAATGTTACAGAAGTCAGAAGTTTTCTAGGCTTGGCAGGTTATTATCAACGGTTTGCGAAAGGATTTTCATCCATAGCAAGTCCGTTGACCAAGCTACTGCATAAGAATGTTAGATTTGACTGGACTGACAGATGTTAGGCAGCTTTTGACCGATTGAAGGCGATGCTTGTTGAGGCTCCAGTCCTGATTCAACCTGTTTCAGGTAAGGACTTTGTGATCTATAGTGATGCCTCACATCAGGGTTTAGGTTGTGTATTGATGCAGGAAGGTAAGGTGGTTGCATATGCGTCCAGACAACTGAAAAATCATGAGCAGAACTATCTGATACATGATCTGGAACTTGCAGCCATAGTATTTGCTTTGAAAATCTGAAGGCATTACTTATATGGTGAGAAATGTTATATATACACGGATCACAAGAGTCTGAAATATCTGCCTACCCAGAAAGAGCTTAATCTGAGACAGAGACGGTGGATGGAGTTGATTAAAGACTATGACTGCGTAATTGACTACCATCCAGGAAAGGCGAATGTGGTAGCAGATGCTTTGAGTAGAAAAGCACCGTTTGAAGGCTATGAATGTGCAATTACAGTTGAATCCAGATAATGTATTGGTAGCTAAATTGATATGTAGACCCAGTTTGATTCAGCAGATTGCAGATAAACAGAAGCAAGATGCTAGAATTCAGATGATATGTGAACAGATCCCAAAAGGGAAGCATCCGGACTTCTCAATCAGAGCTGATGGTATTGTGTGTTTCAGAGACAGGATTTGTATTCCAGAAGATGAGGAATTGAGAAAGATGATCCTGACAGAGGCACACAGTAGTTCGTATGCGATGCACCCAGGTAGCACAAAAATGTACAGGGACTTGAAAACTCAGTATTGGTGGTCTGGTATGAAGAAGGATGTGGTAGAATTTGTTAATAGATGCATGACTTGTCAGCAGGTGAAAGCTGAACACCAGGTTCCATCAGGATTGTTACAACCAATAGCAATACCTGAATGGAAATGGGACCTCATTACAATGGACTTTGTCACAGGATTGCCACTCACTCGGAGTAAACACGATGCAGTATGGGTTATAGTGGATCGATTGACGAAGTCAGCACATTTTCTACCTGTCAGAACTGACTATTCCCTGGATCGACTGGCAGAATTGTATATCAGAGAGATAGTCAGATTGCATGGAGGGCCTGCATCCATAATATCAGATAGAGATATGAGGTTTACATCTAGATTTTGGAAGAAGTTTCAAGAAGCCTTGGGTACTCGACTGAGTTTCAGTACAGCCTTCCATCCGCAGACAGACAGACAATCATAAAAGGTAATTCAGGTGCTTGAAGATATGCTCAAGAGTTGTGTACTTGACTTTGAAGGGAGTTGGGCAGAGTTAGGAGAGGACAGGTTAGTAGGCCCAGATTTGATTAGACAAACTGAGGAGAAGGTAAAGATTATCAAGGATAGATTGAAAGTTGCTTCTGACCAACAGAAATCATATGCAGATTTGACAAGGAAAGAGATAGAATATGAAGTCGGTGAGAAAGTGTTCCTGAAAGTATCTCCGTGGAAGAAAGTGCTTAGATTTGGCAGAAAAGGTAAGGTAAGTTGAGTCCTAGGTTTATTGGGCCATACGAAATCATTGAACGTGTGGGACCAGTAGCCTACAGACTAGCTTTACCTCCAAAATTAGAAAAGATTCATAATGTTTTCCACGTGTCTATGCTGTGGAGATACAGATCTGATCCTTCCAACAGAGTTCATGCCGAAAGTATTGAAATCCTACCAGACCTGACATATGAGGAGGAACCAGTGCAGATTCTTGATCGGGAGATGAAAGAATTACGAAATAAAAGAATTCCACTAGTGAAAGTTCTCTGGAGAAATCACAAGGTAGAAGAAGCTACCTGGGAAAGTGAAGAAATCATGAGACAACAATGTCCACAACTATTCGACTGAGGTAAATTTCGAGGACGAAATTTTTTAAGAGGGAAAGGATTGTAACGTCCCTAATTTTTTCGAATTATGAAACGTATATTCTTTTTCTAGTGCATTTGGAGAATAACGGGTCTAATTGACTATTGGTGAAATTCATTTGGTAATTGGATAAGTGTGGAATAGTTTTGGAATAATTATTAAGAAGGATTGTGATTAAGAGTAAAGTTGTGTCATGATAGGATTTTAAGAAGTTCAAGGGTGCAATTTGTAATTAAGAAGATATTTAGAATATATATATATATAATATTATTAGTGGAAAAAAAAAATAAAATAATAAAAAGAAAGGGTGAGTTGGCATGAGATAAGAAGAAGAAAAGAAAAATAAATAAAAAAATAGATAAAAAGTAATCTCAAAACATGAGGAAGAGAGGAAGAAAAGAAAAAAAAAAAAAAAAAGAGAAAGAAGGGAGAAGCAAGGCCGAGAGAGAAAGAAGAAGCAGAAAAGAAAAAGAAGAAGAAGAAGAAGAGAAGAAAGGAAAAAAAAAGAGAAAGGAAAAGAAGAAGAAGGAGAAGGAAGGAAGAGGAAAAAGAAAGTGTTAGGAAATTATCCAGGTTCAGTGTACACTAATGTTTGTATTTTTCAGATTTTTTAGATTTTTCAGAACTTTTTGGAATTCTTATATTATATTATTTTTAGTTTATTTATGATTTGTTAAGTAAAATTGATTTTGGGATAATTTAGTATATATATATTGTTTGTACTAAATTGATTTTGAATATATATATATATATATATATATATATATATATATATATATATACAAGGTTGTAGAAAGCGCTAGGCGCTAGTCGGGCGACGACCCACCGTCTAGCGCCTAGAAAATTAAGCGGGGATTAAGCGGTCTGCCGGAAGTCGGCCGGTTATCCCGCCGGAGGCCGGCCGGAGGCAGATCGGAGTAATTTTCAAGTTAAAAATAAAATCTAAATCAATAAATTTCAAGTAAAATTCAACCAAATTAATAAATTTCCAACTAAAATACCAAAGTCAATCAAACATAATATGTTAATAAAGTAGTAAATTAAAAAACAAATTAACAAACATAAAGATAAAGTAGGGAAATTAATTTGCAACTCTAACTAGTAAGTTCATAAGCTCATAAAACAATAAAACATAAAGTAGTAAACACTAAACACTAAACAAGCATAAAATTTAAGTGTCAAAATCATGATGTTCTTCTCCATATCTTTCCAACACTTGTTCTCCATCGGCTTCGAATTCAAAATTATCTTCCTCCACCTGTTCATCTTCAGATTCAAACTCTTCTCCAAGATCTCTAGTAACTCTAGTACTTCTTCGAGGTTGTGTCATTTCGTCCGCACCGGTTGCTTCATCAACTAATTGCCAAGTAAGCCCTGTACCCGGCTCAACCTCTTCGTCACCATCATCAACCATCCATCCTTGTGAATTACTAGCATCTCCATTACTTGCTAATAGCACATCTATGTTGGCCTTTTTATCCATTAATCTTTTCCGCTTATTCATCAATTTGGAATTGAATTGGACAAATACTAGATTGTTCAATCGATCAACATCTAGTCTATTTCTTTTCTTCGTGTGTATCTACATAAAAGTGAATATGTGAAATTAATTATTAATTAAAAAACTAATGCCTAGTAAATACTAAATAATAACATAATAAATAATTTACCCCCTCAAAAGTGCTCCAGTTCCTTTCACACCCGGATGAACTTGTGGTTAATGCCAGGATCCTTTCTGCCATCCTTTTCAAGTCAGGTGTGTGAGTTCCAAACACATTCCACCATTGAACTATATAATAAAAGAATTAGATATTAATACTTAATAGTTTAAATGGTAAACACATACCAACTAAAAATTCTTATTTGTTAAAAGTTGTGATTACCTGGATCATATGTTCCGTTGGCATCCCATTCCCATATCTTTTTAGCCAATGGTTTTTCAAACTGATCCTCTTTGTTAGTGTACTTTACTAAGTCGTTCATTAAGATCCGTGTTTGCTTGTCCATGTCATCGGGATACATTATCTCCACACAAGCATATAACGCATTCATTAGATCATAGTCTTTTCCAATCTCAGGATCTTTATAGCAATAGAAGGGATTTAAGAGATAAGCCGTCTTATGTAACGGTGTATCGAGCCGATCCTTGGCTTTACTATCAATGATGTCAAGGATTGGCCGATAAACACTCACATTATTTCGCAAGACCACTTTAATCTCTTCTTTTGCATTCTTAAGCTCCCCATATAAAAAACCCATGGATGGCTTTACATCCCCATCGACTAGTCGAAGCACCTTCACCAAAGGAGCAAATACCTTCAAGCACAAGGTGACCCCATTCCAGAAATTCATGTTCAACACGGTAGAGTAGGCTACCTTCCCTTTAGCGGTCCTCGACCATTTGCAATTTTTCCATTCCGTGCTAGTAAACATATTCCTTAAACTTTCCTTCTTCTCCACCAAACTTTGCAATGTTAGGAAAGCGGAGGCAAACCTAGTAACTCCAGGCCTAATTATTTCCCCTTTCTTTGTGTAGGTCCTCATCAACCACAAGGTTTTGTGATGTGCATAAATAAAGATCGTAAAAGCTTTTGCACTATCAAGAGTTTTTTTGAACTTTGGTATTTTTCCAATACCTTCAAGCATCAAGTTGATGGTGTGAGTAGCACATGAAGACCAAAATATGTGTGGCATCCGATCCTTCAACAACTTTGCCGCGGCCATATTGTTGGAGGCATTGTCAGTCACCACTTGAACAACATTCTCTGGCCCAACTTCTTCAATACATTTGAACACATAATCAAAAATGTGTTCCCCGGTGTGTGCCTCCTCAGAACTTTCCTTAGAAGAAACAAAAGTAGTACCGCGCCTGCAATTTACACACAAGTTCATAATGCTCCTTCTTTTTCTATCAGTCCAAGCATCGGTCATAATCGAACATCCACCTAATTTCCACTCTTGTTGTTGTTGTTGTTGTAGGGCCTCTTTGGTACTATCAAACTCTTCCTTCAACAGTGGTCCACTCAATTGGTATCGAGTTGGTGGTTTAAATCCTGGACCAAATTGACCAATTGCCTCAACCATTGCAGTGAAACTGTTGTTCTGAGTAGCATTGAAAGGAATGCCTGCTTCATACACCCATTTAGCCACATATCGTTGCACAGAATGTGTTCTCTCCTTGAAGAGTACATCCGTAATATGTTGTTGCCGAAGAGATGTACCGGTACTCATAGTCATCAAAGCTTCAGGGTTGATCTTTGATGCAAACTTATCCATAGGGCCAAGAAAGTGTGGTTTTTTTCTTAACCCTAACCCTTCAACTTCTTCTTCATCATCCTTAATCCCGGTGAGATCAACTCCCATTCTAATCTCACGGTCTTCAATGCTTTTATTTTTCTTTTTACATTTTGCATCTTCGACGGCTTGTTTACATTTGACTTGATCCTCCTTAGTGGACTTCGGACACCTAGAAACATTTCCGGCTATGTGTCCAATATGTTGCTTCAACCGATGTACTCCCCCAGAAAATATTTTTCCACAATAATTACACCTAACTCTATCATAATTTGAGGGATCAACCAACTTCCCATAATCCCACCCAATATCATCTGATTTCCGTTTCATAACGGATTCGTTCGAGTTAGAGGCGGCACCCTCCGAACGAATATTCGTGTTAGCTCTGGAACTCATTTTCTATGTCCTAACAACAATGCACAACCACAAACACAATTCAATTCAAATTCAACCAATATTCCAATAATAATATAATATAAATAAATTTATTCAAAGCTTATAATAAATTATAAAATTATAAAATAATCATATGATACATTTCATACATCATTAAATAAACTAATTAACTAAAAAAATTCTACTTCAAATTTTAAAATTAAAAATTCCTAAATATAAATTCTAAAACCCTAAATTAGTAAATCACTAAATTGTAGAAATTGATAAAATACCAACAAATGCGGTACTGCCAAGAGAGGAGGAGAAACCGGCGGCGGCGGCAGAAGGAAACGGCGACGGAAACGGAGAAGAGATGAAGAAGAAAATGTGAAGAGCAAGAAGATCGAAGTAGAACAGAGATGCTGCGATTTGGAGAAGAAGAGAAACAGAGCTCGGCTGCCTCACTGCCTAAGAGGAGCTGAAACAAAAATTATAAACCACCCCCAAACGGCGTCGTTTGGGGGTGAGATTTAAAAAAAAAAAAAACAAAAACTAACCCCAAACGACGCCGTTTGGGGTTAGGGTTCAATTCTTCGTATTTTCTTCTCTTCTTCTTCCCCCGCCTCTGTTTCTTCTTCTTCTCTTCTTTCCCCGCCACGACAGCGGCTCTGTTTCTTCTTCTTCTTTTCTTTCACCGCCGCGACAACCGTTCTTCTTCGTCATCTTCCACCGCCGACGATGGTCGGCCGCTTAATGGCCCGCTTTGGACCAAATCGCGGCGGCGTCTAGCGCCTTGCCGCCGCGATCGGGCCGCTTAAAACCGATTTTTGCAACCTTGTATATATATATATATATATATATATATATATATATTGTTTATGATATATTGATTTTGAATATATATATATATATATATATATATATATATATATTTATATATTCTGTTAGTGCTAAATGACTTGATTTGATTATATATATATATATATATATATATATATATATATATATATGTTGTTTATGATATCTTGATTTTGAATCTATATATATTTATATATTCTGTTAGTGCAAAATGAATTGATATATATATATATATATATTGAATTTTGTAAATATGTTTATTGATTTGAATTTAATAAAATTTAATTTGATCATAAAGAAATGATATTGTGAAATGGCCCTAGGATACTTAGACATATATACGGATAAAGGAGGTTGGTATACCAGCTGGGTTCAGTGAGCAATACTGCACCGACATTGATATTGCTATTGATGACTTATCATGTACCTCCTCATGGATTCGTCCAGGGGTAGGGAGACACGTACCTCCTCACGGATTCGTCCTGGGGTATAGAGACACGTACCTTCCTAAGGATTCATTCCTGGGATAGGGAGCTATGTACCTCTCTCGGTTCCGACTACTCGGTCCTAGAGTAGGGAGATACGTACCACTCTTAGGATTCGTCCTAGGGTGTGAGTTATGTTCGACAGACAGTCACTCTGGTCGAAAGACCCATATTCCAGTCCTGGTTTATGTTGAGTACTCTAGAAGGACAGAAGTGAATTTAGAAAGTTTTGAAAACCCGGTAACGCTCCCTGGATCGATTCAATCGGGTCGGGTCAGGGGGTGTTACAAGAGTATTTGTAATAGTTCCATAACAAGATTTTCAGTCGAATCAAGTATCTCATTGAAATATTCAAATTTTCTAATTTTGCTCAAAATTCTCTTATTAACCCCTACAAAAATTGTTCATTTTCTACTAGTCTCGGAATGACCATAGATTTCACTCACGTATATAATAGAGTATTTCTAGCGTTTCCATAACAAGGCTTTCAGTCAAATCGAGTTTCCCATTGAAATATACGACTTTTCTAATTTTGCTCAAAATTCCCTTACTAACCCCTATAAAAATTGTTTATTTTCTACTAGTCTCGGAATGACTGCAAGTTCCGGTCGGAATGACCCTAGATTTCACTCACATATATAATAGAATACTTCTAGCATTTCCATAACAAGGTTTTCAGCCAATTAGCGTTTCCTATTGAAATATACGACTTTTCTAATCTTGCTCAAAATTCCCTTACTAACACCTATAAAAATTGCTCATTTTCTAACAGTCTCGAGATGACTGCAAGTTCCCCTCGGAAGGACGCTTGATTTCATTCACATATATAATAGAGTATTTATACTAGTTCCATAACAAAGTTTTCAGTTAAATCGCGTTTCTCATTGAAATATACGATTTTTCTAATTTTGCTCAATATTCTCTTACTATCCCCGATAAAAATTGTTCATTTTCTAACTGTCTCGGAATGACTGCAAGTTCCGCTCGGAATAACCCTAGATTTCGCTCACGTATATAATAGAGTATTTCTAGCATTTCCATAACAAGGTTTTCAGACAAATCGCGTTTCCCATTGAAATACATGACTTTTCAAATTTTACTCAAAATTCCCTTACTAAACCCTATAAAAACTGTTCATTTTCTAACAGTCTCGAAATGACAGCAAGTTCCACTCGGAATGACCCTAGATTTCATCATGTATACAATAGAGTATTTCTAACTTGTCCATAACAAGGTTTTCAGTCAAATCGCGTTTCTCATTGAAATATACGACTTTTAAAAGTTTGTTCAAAATTCCATTACTAACCCCTATAAAAATTGTTCATTTTCTAACAGTCGCGGAATGACTGCAATTTTCGCTTGGAAGGACACTAGATTTCATTCACATATATAATAGAGTATTTGTAGCAGTTCCATAACAAAGTTTTCAGTCAAATCGCGTTTCTCATTGTCATATATGAATTTTCTAATTTTGTTCAAAATTCTATTACTAACCCTTGTAAAAATTGTTCATTTTCTAACAGTCTCGAAATGACTGCAAGTTCCGCTCGGAAGGACACTAGATTTCATTCACATATATAATAGAGTATTTGTAGTAGTTCCATAACAAAGTTTTCAGTCGAATCGCGTTTCTCATTGAAATATTCGAATTTTCTAATTTTACTCAAAATTCTCTTACTAATCCCTACAAAAATTATTCATTTTCTACCAGTCTCGGAATGACTGCAAGTTGCGCTCGGAATGACCCTAGATTTCACTCACGTATATAATAGAGTATTTCTAGCGTTTCCATAACAAGGCTTTCAGTCAAATCGCGTTTCCCATTAAAATATACGACTTTTCTAAATTTGCTCAAAATTTCCTTACTAACCCCTATAAAAATTGTTCATTTTCTAACAGTCTCGGAATGACTGCAAGTTCCCCTGGGAAGGACTCTAGATTTCAGTCACATATATAATAGAGTATTTATAGCAGTTCCATAACAATGTTTTCGGTCAAATCGCGTTTCTCATTGAAATAAACGATTTTTCTAATTTTGCTCAAAATTCCCATACTAAACCCTATAAAAACTATTCATTTTCTAACAGTCTCGGAATGATTGCAAGTTCCGGTCGGAATGACCCTAGATTTCACTCACGTTTAAAATAGAGTATTTCTAGCATTTCCATAACAAAGTTTTCAGTTAAATCGCGTTTCTCACTGAAATATACGATTTTTCTAATTTTGCTCAATATTCTCTTACTATCCCCGACAAAAATTGTTCATTTTCTAACTGTCTCGGAATGACTGCAAGTTCCGCTCGGAATAACCCTAGATTTCGTTCACATATATAATAGAGTATTTCTAGCATTTCCATAACAAGGTTTTCAGACAAATCGCGTTTCCCATTGAAATACATGACTTTTCAAATTTTACTCAAAATTCCCTTACTAAACCCTATAAAAACTGTTCATTTTCTAATAGTCTCGAAATGACAGCAAGTTCCACTCGGAATGACCCTAGATTTGATCACGTATATAATTGAGTATTTCTAACTTTTCCATGACAAGGTTATCAGTCAAATCGCGTTTCTCATTGAAATATACGACTTTTAAAAGTTTGTTCAAAATTCCCTTACTAACCCCTATAAAAATTGTCCATTTTCTAACAGTCGCGGAATGACTGCAATTTCCGCTTGGAAGGACGCTAGATTTCATTCACATATATAATAGAGTATTTGTAGCAGTTCCATAACAAAGTTTTCAGTCAAATCGCGTATCTCATTGTCATATATGAATTTTCTAATTTTGCTCAAAATTCTATTACTAACCCTTGTAAAAATTGTTCATTTTCTAACAGTCTCGAAATGACTGCAAGTTCCGCTCGGAAGGACACTAGATTTCATTAACATATATAATAGAGTATTTGTAGTAGTTCCATAACAAAGTTTTCAGTCGAATCGCGTTTCTCATTGAAATATTCCAATTTTCTAATTTTGCTCAAAATTCTCTTACTAATCCCTACAAAAATTATTCATTTTCTACCAGTCTCGGAATGACTGCAAGTTGCGCTCGGAATGACCCTAGATTTCACTCACGTATATAATAGAGTATTTCTAGCGTTTCCATAACAAGGCTTTCAGTCAAATCGCGTTTCCCATTGAAATATACGACTTTTCTAATTTTGCTCAAAATTCCCTTACTAACCCCTATAAAATTTTTTATTTTCTACCAGTCTCGGAATGACCGCAAGTTCCGGTCGGAATGACCCTAGATTTCACTCACATATATAATAGAATACTTCTAGCATTTGCATAACAAGGTTTTCAGCCAAATAGTGTTTCCTATTGAAATATACGACTTTTCTAATTTTGCTCAAAATTCCCTTACTAACACCTACAAAAATTGCTCATTTTCTAACAGTCTCGAAATGACTGCAAGTTCCCCTCGAAAGGACGCTTGATTTCATTCACATATATAATAGAGTATTTATAGCAGTTCCATAACAAAGTTTTCAGTTAAATCGCGTTTTTCATTGAAATATACGATTTTTCTAATTTTGCTCAATATTCTCTTACTATCCCCGATAAAAATTGTTCATTTTCTAACTATCTCGGAATGACTGCAAGTTCCGCTCGGAATAACCCTAGATTTCGCTCACGTATATAATAGAGTATTTCTAGCATTTCCATAACAAGGTTTTCAGACAAATCGCGTTTCCCATTGAAATACATGACTTTTCAAATTTTACTCAAAATTCCCTTACTAAACCCTATAAAAACTGTTCATTTTCTAACAGTCTCGAAATGACTGCAAGTTCCGCTCGGAAGGACACTAGATTTCATTCACATATATAATAGAGTATTTGTAGTAGTTCCATAACAAAGTTTTCAGTCGAATCACGTTTCTCATTGAAATATTCGAATTTTTTATTTTTGCTCAAAATTTTCTTACTAACCCCTACAAAAATTGTTCATTTTCTAACAGTATGGGAATGACTGCAAGTTCCGCTCGGAATGACCCTAGATTTCACTCATGTATATAACAGAGTATTTCTAGCATTTCCATAACAAGGTATTCAGTCCAATCGCGTTTTCCACTGAAATATACGACATTTCTAATTTTGCTAAAAATTCTCATACTAACCCCTATAAAAATTGTTCATTTTCTAACATTATCGGAATGACTGCAATTTCTGCTCGGAAGGATGATAGATTTCACTCACGTATGTAATAGTGTATTTGTAGTAGTTCCACAGCAAGGTTTTCAGTCAAATCGCATTTCTCATTGAATTATACGAATTTTCTAATTTTGCTCGAAATTCTCTCACTAACCCCTATAAAAATTGTTCATTTTCTAACAGTCGCGGAATGACTGCAATATCCGCTCGGAAAGACGCTAGATTTCATTCACATAGATAATAGAGCATTTGTAGCAGTTCCATAAAAACGTTTTCAGTCAAATCGCGTTTCTCATTGTAATATATGAATTTTCTAATTTTGCTCAAAATTCTCTAACCAACCCCTGTAAAAATTGTTCATTTTCTAACAGTGTTGGAATGACTGCAATTTCCGCTCGTAAGGACACTAGATTTCATTCACATATATAATAGAGTATTTGTAGTAGTTCAATAACAAGGTTTTCAGTTGAATCGCGTTTCTCATTGAAATATTCGAATTTTCTAAATTTTCTCAAAATTCTCTCACTAACCCCTACAAAAATTGTTCATTTTCTACCAGTCTTAGAATGACAGCAAGTTCCGCTCGGAATGACCCTAGATTTCATTCACGTATATAATAGAGTATTTCAAGCATTTCCATAACAAGGTTTTCAGTCAAATCGCATTTCACATTGCAATATACGACTTTTCTAATTTTACTCAAAATTCCCTTGCTAACCCCTATAAAAACTATTCATTTTCTAACAGTCTCGGAATGACTGCAATTTCCGCTTGGAAGGACGCTAGATTTCATTCACATTTATAATAGAGTATTAATAGCAGTTCCACAACAAGGCTTTCAGTCAAATCGCGTTTCTCATTGAAGTATGCTATTTTTCTGATTTTCCTCAAAATTCTTTTACTAATAACTATAAAAATTGTTCATTTTCTAACAGTCTCGGAATGACTGCAAGTTTCCCTCAGAAGGACGCAAGATTTCATTCACATATATAATAGAGTATTTGTAGCAGTTCCATAATAAAATTTTCAGTCAAATCGCGTTTCTCATTGTCATATATGAATTTTCTAATTTTGCTCAAAATTCTATTACTAACCCTTGTAAAAATTGTTCATTTTCTAACAGTCTCGAAATGACTGCAAGTTCCGCTCGGAAGGACACTAGATTTCATTCACATATATAATAGAGTATTTGTAGTAGTTCCATAACAAAGTTTTCAGTCGAATCGCGTTTCTCATTGAAATATTCGAATTTTCTAATTTTGCTCAAAATTCTCTTCCTAACCCCTACAAATATTGTTCATTTTCTACCAGTCTCGGAATGACGGCAAGTTGCGCTCGGAATGACACTAGATTTCACTCACGTATATAATAGAGTATTTCTAGCGTTTCCATAACAAGGCTTTCAGTCAAATCGCGTTTCCCATTGAAATATACGACTTTTCTAATTTTGCTCAAAATTCCCTTACTAACACCTATAAAAATTGCTTATTTTCTAACAGTCTCGAAATGACTGCAAGTTCCCCTCGGAAGGACACTAGATTTCATTCACGTATATAATAGAGGATTTCTAGCATTTCCATAACAAGGTTTTCAGACAAATTGCGTTTCCCATTGAAATACAAGACTTTTCAAATTTTACTGAAAATTCCCTTACTAAATCCTATAAAAACTGTTCATTTTCTAATAGTCTCGGAATGACAGCAAGTTCCCCTCGGAATGACCTTAGATTTCATCACGTATATAATAGAGCATTTCTAACTTTTCCATAACAAGGTTTTCAGTCAAATCGCGTTTACCATTGAAATATACGACTTTTAAAAGTTTATTCAAAATTCCCTTACTAACCACTATAAAAATTGTTCATTTTCTAACAGTCGCGGAATGACTGCAATTTCCGCTTGGAAGGACGCTAGATTTCATTCACATATATGATAGAGTATTTGTAGTAGTTCCATAACAAAGTTTTCAGTCGAATCGCGTTTCTTATTGAAATATTCGAATTTTTTAATTTTGCTCAAAATTCACTTACTATAACCCCTACAAAAATTGTTCATTTTCTAACAGTATGGGAATGACTGCAAGTTCCACTCAGAATGACCCTAGATTTCACTCACATATATAACAGAGTATTTCTAGCATTTCCATAACAAGGTATTCAGTTCAATCGTGTTTCCCACTGAAATATACGACATTTCTAATTTTGCTCAAAATTCCCTTACTAACCCCAAAAAAATTGTTCATTTTCTAACATTATCTGAATGACTGCAATTTCTACTCGGAAGGACGATAGATTTCACTCACGTATGTAATAGTGTATTTGTAGCAGTTCCATAGCAAGGTTTTCAGTCAAATCACGTTTCACATTGAAATATACGAATTTTCTAATTTTGCTCAAAATTCTCTCACTAACCTTGTAAAAATTGTTCATTTTCTAACAGTCGCGAAATGACTGCAATTTCCGCTCGGAAGGACGCTAGATTTCATTCACATATATAATAGAGTATTTGTAGCAGTTCTATAACAAAGTTTTCAGTCAAATCGCGTTTCTCATTGTCATATATGAATTTTCTAATTTTGCTCAAAATTCTATTACTAACCCTTATAAAAATTGTTCATTTTCTAACAGTCTCGAAATGACTGCAAGTTCCGCTCGAAAGGACACTAGATTTCATTCACATATATAAAAGAGTATTTGTAGTAGTTCCATAACAAAGTTTTCAGTCGAATCGCGTTTCTCATTGAAATATTCGAATTTTTTAATTTTGCTCAAAATTCTCCTACTAACCCCTACAAAAATTGTTCATTTTCTAACAGTATGGGAATGACCGCAAGTTCCGCTCGGAATGACCCTAGATTTCACTCACATATATAACAGAGTATTTCTAACATTTCCATAACAAGGTATTCAGTCCAATCGCGTTTTCCACTGAAATATACGACATTTCTAATTTTGCTCAAAATTCCCACACTAACCCCTATAAAAATTGTTCATTTTCTAATATTATCGGAATGACTACAATTTCTGCTCGGAAGGACGATAGATTTCACTCACGTATGTAATAGTGTATTTGTAGCAGTTCCACAGTAAGGTTTTCAGTCAAATCGCGTTTCTCATTGAAATATAAGAATTTTCTAATTTTGCTCGAAATTCTCTCACTAACCCTTATAAAAATTGTTCATTTTCTAACAGTCGCGGAATGACTGCAATTCCCGCTCGGAAGGATGCTAGATTTCATTCACATAGATAATAGAGTATTTGTAGCAGTTCCATAAAAACGTTTTCAGTCAAATCGTGTTTCTCATTGTAATATATGAATTTTCAAATTTTGCTCAAAATTCTCTAACCAACCCCTGTAAAAATTGTTCATTTTCTAACAGTCTCGGAATGACTGCAAGTTCAGCTCAGAAGGACACTAGATTTCATTCACATATATAATAGAGTATTTGTAGTAGTTCAATAACAAGGTTTTCAGTCGAATCGCGTTTCTCATTGAAATATTCGAATTTTCTAATTTTTCTCAAAATTCTCTCGCTAATACATACAAAAATTGTTCATTTTCTACAGTCTTGGAATGACAGCAAGTTCCGCTCGGAATGACCCTAGATTTCATTCACGTATATAATAGAGTATTTGAAGCATTTCCATAACAAAGTTTTCAGTCGAATTGCGTTTCTCATTGAAATATTCGAATTTTCTAATTTTGCTCAAAATTCTCTTCCTAACCCCTACAAAAATTGTTCATTTTCTACCAGTCTCGGAATGACGGCAAGTTGCGCTCGGAATGAAACTAGATTTCACTCACGTATATAATAGAGTATTTCTAGCGTTTCCATAACAAGGCTTTCAGTCAAATCGCGTTTCCCATTGAAATATACGACTTTTCTAATTTTGCTCAAAATTCCCTTACTAACCCCTATAAAAATTGTTTATGTTCTACCAGTCTCGGAATGGCTGCAAGTTCCGGTCGGAATGACCCTAGATTTCACTCACATATATAATAGAATACTTCTAGCATTTCCATAACAAGGTTTTCAGCCAAATAGCATTTCCTATTGAAATATACGAATTTTCTAATTTTTCTCAAAATTCTCTCGCTAACACTTACAAAAATTGTTCATTTTCTACAGTCTTGGAATGACAGCAAGTTCCGCTCGGAATGACCCTAGATTTCATTCACGTATATAATAGAGTATTTGAAGCATTTCCATAACAAGGTTTTCAGCCAAATAGTGTTTCCTATTGAAATATACGACTTTTCTAATTTTGCTCAAAATTCCCTTGCTAACCCCTATAAAAATTATTCATTTTCTAACAGTCTCGGAATGACTGCAATTTCCCCTCGGAAGGACGCTATGTAACATCCCGGATTTCGGGTGATGAATTTTTGATATATGTGATATATGTGAAAATAAAATTTTACTATTTGAGGGGGTGTAAATGTAATTAAATGTATGGTTATTTTATGATTTCCAGCGGACCGAATTGAATAGTGAAAAATGAATGAAAAATGAAAAATTGGAAAACTGGACCAGAGAGCATCGCGACCTGGTCACCGCGACCACAGGTCGCGACAGCTCGTCGCGGTGAAAAACGCAAAAATCTGGCAGTGAGTACCGCGACCAGTCACCGCGACCACAGGTCGCGCTGGCTTGCTCGCGATGAAAATGGCAAAACCTGGCAGTGAGCAACGCGACCAGTCGCGCGACCAGGACGCGCTCGCGACGAAGGCGGTGCGCGCACTCCAGTGAGTGCCGCGACCTGGTGCCGCGACCACAGGTCGCGACGGCGGTCGCGATGGCGAAAAAAATATAAAAAAAAAGAGAAGCTTCTCGCAGAAGCTAGAGAAAACAGAAACAGAAAACAGAAGAGAGAGTGACCGAGAGAAAAGGAGAGAAAAGAGAGAAGAAAAAGAAGAAGAAGAAGAAAGAAGAAGAAGAAAGAAAAGAAAAGAAAAAGAGGAAGAAGAGGAAGAAGGAGAAAGGAAAGGGAAAGGAAAACGAAATCGTGGAACCGCGGTTTGTCGAACGAAAAATACGGATTCGAGGTAGGTGTACGTTTGTTTTCGAAATCGTTACGCAAAGACTTTCGTTAGTGTTTTCATTTTCGTTTTCGATTTCGTTTCCGTGTTCGTTTTCGATTTCGTTCAAAGTTTTCGTTATCGATTTTCCGTAAGTAAAGTGTTTATTTTATATGTCTATTGTCGATTTTGGAATACTTTTTATTAGATCGCATCTTGATTTTCTTTCGATTTTGTCGATTTCGTAAATACTACATGATTTATATTTTGTACGATTATTGTTGATTTTGGACTGATTTGTGATAGATTGTATTTCAATTTCGTTTTCGAACATTTCGACTGTTGTGATTTGTGAAAAATATTGTTCGCATGACTATTGTTCATGATTTGTACTATATTGTGATTATTGTGAAAATAGTTTATTGAAATGGCCCTAGGATACGTAGACATAGAAGTGGATATAGGAGGTTGGTATACCAGCTGGGTTTTATTGAGCAGTACTGCGCCGATATTGATTGATTGATATTGATGATATTGATGTACCTCCTCTTGGATTCGTCCAGAGGCTGGGAGATACGTACCTCCTCGGGATTCGTCCCGGGGGTTGGGAGTTAATGTACCTTCCCAAGGATTCGTTCCTGGGACAGGGAGCTATGTACCTCTCTAGGTTCCGTACCCACGGTCCTAGAGTTGGGAGACACGTACCTCCTCAGGATTCGTCCTGGGGGTTGGGAGCTTGACCCATATTCCAGTCCGTATATGTTTAGTATTCTAGTGGGCCAAAATTGATAGAATTGAAAGTGAATCGAATGATTTTATTGATCGAATTCTTATGATGATTTCATTATTGTACTTCGAGAAATTGAAATTGTTCAATGATTTAATTTTGGAAATTCAATTGTTTTGAAATCGATTAGTGATGAAAATGTTTATCTTGTGGGTTATTGTTTCTTTAAAGAATAATTATATTGTAATTTATTTAATTGAGTTTTTAGTACACCCACTAAGCTTTATGCTTAGCGCGTTAGTTTGTGTCTAACGCGTAGGTACCAGGAATCCGGACGAGGCGAAAGACTGAAGACCTGGAGAAATTGCAGACCGAGTCACAGGATTGTACAGTTGGGTAGCTATACTTTTGTTATGTATATATATTCTGAAAGCATGCATATACAGGGGGATTGTAAATAAGTTTTGTAATATGTTTTTAATTAATTACATTATGCTTTTTGAATGTCTGTATATATATATATATATATATATATATATATATATATAGTTTGAACTGTTTTATTTTATAAATTGTGATTAATAAGTCGCACTAAACGGCAGAGTGCGCAATTGATTGAAATTGACATAGAAGTGTTTGTGAGGAATGTGTGTTTGAATTTGAATTGATTTGTGTAAAAGCAGGTTTTTGGGAAGTCCGAAAAACAAACGGCACTCTGCCGAATTTTCGTAAAAAGTTTAAAATGTTTTATGGGCTCACAACGATTTTAAAACGAAAAATGAAGTTTTGGAAAAGTTATGAAAGTCCGAGTAGCGCTTCCCGGATCGGTCCGGCCGGATCGGGTCGGGGGGTGCTACACGCTAGATTTCATTCACATTTATAATAGAGTATTAATAGCAGTTCCACAACAAGGTTTTCAGTCAAATCGCGTTTCTCATTGAAATATGCAATTTTTCTGATTTTCCTCAAAATTCTCTTACTAATAACTATAAAAATTGTTCATTTTCTAACAGTCTCGGAATGACTGCAAGTTCCCTCAGAAGGACGCAAGATTTCATTCACATATATAATAGAGTATTTGTAGCAGTTCCATAATAAAATTTTCAGTCAAATCGCGTTTCTCATTGTCATATATGAATTTTCTAATTTTGCTCAAAATTCTATTACTAACCCTTGTAAAAATTGTTCATTTTCTAACAGTCTCGAGATGACTGCAAGTTCCGCTTGGAAGGACACTAGATTTCATTCACATATATAATAGAGTATTTGTAGTAGTTCCATAACAAAGTTTTCAGTCGAATCGCGTTTCTCTTTGAAATATTCGAATTTTTTAATTTTGCTCAAAATTCTCTTACTAACCCCTACAAAAATTGTTCATTTTCTAACAGTATGGGAATGGCTGCAAGTTCCGCTCGGAATGACCCTAGATTTCACTCATGTATATAACAGAGTATTTCTAGCATTTCCATAACAAGGTATTCAGTCCAATCACGTTTTCCACTGAAATATACGACTTTCTAATTTTGCTCAAAATTCCCTTACTAACCCCATTAAAAATTGTTCATTTTCTAACATTAACGGAATGACTGCAATTTCTGCTCGGAAGGACGATAGATTTCAGTCACGTATGTAATAGTGTATTTGTAGCAGTTCTACAGCAAGATTTTCAGTCTAATCACGTTTCGCATTGAAATATACAAATTTTCTAATTTTGCTCAAATTTCTCTCACTAACCCCTGTAAAAATTGTTCATTTTCCAACAGTCGCGGAATGACTGCGATTTCTGCTCGGAAGGAAGCTAGATTTCATTCACATATATAATAGAGTATTTGTAGCAGTTCCATAACAAAGTTTTCAGTCAAATCGGGTTTCTCATTGTAATATATGAATTTTCTAATTTTGCTCAAAATTCTCTAACTAACCCCTGTAAAATTTGTTCATTTACTAACAGTCTCGGAAGGACTATAAGTTCCGCTTGGAAGGACACTAGATTTCATTCATATATATAATAGAGTATTTGTACTAGTTCAATAACAAGGTTTTCAGTCGAATCGCGTTTCTCATTGAAATATTCGAATTTTCTAATTTTGCTCAATATTCTCTTACTATCCCTGATAAAAATTGTTCATTTTCTAACTGTCTCGGAATGACTGCAAGTTCCGCTCGGAATAACCCTAGATTTCATTCACGTATATATTAGAGGATTTCTAGCATTTCCATAACAAGGTTTTTAGACAAATTGCGTTTCCCATTGAAGTACATGACTTTTCAAATTTTACTCAAAATTCCCTTACTAAATCCTATAAAAACTGTTCATTTTCTAACAGTCTCGGAATGACCCTAGATTTCATCACGTATATAATAGAGTATTTCTAACTTTTCCATAACAAGGTTTTTAGTAAAATCGTGTTTCCCATTGAAATATACGACTTTTAAAAGTTTGTTCAAAATTCCCTTACTAACACCTATGAAAATTGTTCATTTGCTAACAGTCGCGGAATGACTGCAATTTCCACTTGGAAGGACGCTAGATTTCATTCACATATATAATAGAGTATTTGTAGCAGATCCATAACAAAGTTTTCAGTCAAATCGCGTTTCTCATTGTCATATATGAATTTTCTAATTTTGCTCAAAATTCTATTACTAACCCTTGTAAAAATTGTTCATTTTCTAACAGTCTCAGAATGACTGATAGTTCCGCTCGAAAGGACACTAGATTTCATTCACATATATAATAGAGTATTTGTAGTAGTTCCATAACAAAGTTTTCAGTCGAATCGCGTTTCTCATTGAAATATTGGAAATTTTTAATTTTGCTCAAAATTCTCTTACTATCCCCAACAAAAATTGTTCATTTTCTAACAGTATGGGAATGACTGCGAGTTCCGCTCGGAATGACCCAAGATTTCACTCACGTATATAACAGAGTATTTCTAGCATTTCCATAACAAGGTATTCAGTCCAATCGCGTTTTCCACAGAAATATACGATAATTCTAATTTTACTCAAAATTCCCTTACTAACCCCTATAAAAATTGTTCATTTTCTAACATTATCAGAATGACTGCAATTTCTGCTCGGAAGGACGATAGATTTCACTCACGTATGTAATAGTGTATTTGTAGCAGTTCCACAGCAAGGTTTTCAGTAAAATCACGTTTCTCATTGAAATACACGAATTTTCTAATTTTACTCAAAATTCTCTCACTTACCCCTGTAAAAATAGTTCATTTTCTAACAGTCGCGGAATGACTGCAATTTCCGTTCGGAAGGACGCTAGATTTCATTCAAATATATAATAGAGTATTTGTAGCAGTTCCATAACAAATTTTTCAGTCAAATCGCGTTTCTCATTGTAATATATAAATTTTCTAATTGTGCTCAAAATTCTCAAACTAACCCCTGTAAAAATTGTTCATTTTCCAACAGTCTCGGAATGACTGCAAGTTCCGCTTGGAAGGACACTAGATTTCATTCACATATATAATAGAGTATTTGTAGCAGTTCAATAACAAGGTTTTCAGTCGAATCGCGTTTCTCATTAAAATATGCGACTTTTCTAATTTTACTCAAAATTCCTTTGCTAACCCCTATAAAAACTGTTCATTTTCTAACAGTCTCGGAATAACTACAAGTTCCCCTTGGAAGGATGCTAGATTTCATTCACATTTATAATAGCGTATTTATAGCAGTTCCACAACAAGGTTTTCAGTCAAATCACGTTTCCCATTTAAATATGCGATTTTTCTGATTTTCCTCAAAATTCTATTACTAACAATTATAAAAATTGTTCATTTTCTAACAGTCTCGGAATGACTGCAAGTTCCCCTCGGAAGGACGCTAGCTTTCATTCACATATATAATAGAGTATTTGTAGTAGTTCCATAACAAGGTTTCAGACGAATCGCGTTTCTCATTGAAATATTCGAATTTTCTAATTTTGCTCAAAATTCTTTTACTAACCCTTACAAAAATTGTTCATTTTCTACCAGTCTCGGAATGACTGCAAGTTCCGCTCGGAATAACCCTAGATTTCACTCACGTATATAATAGAGTATTTCTAGCATTTCCATAACAAGGTTCTCAGTCAAGCCGCATTTCCCATTAAAATATACGACTTCTCTAATTTTACTCAAAATTCCCATATAAAAATTGTTCATTTTCAAACATTGTCGGAATAACTGCAAGTTTCCCTCGGAATGACGCTAGATTTCATTCACATATATAATAGAGTATTTATAGCAGTTCCATGACAAGGTTTTCAGTCGAATCGTGTTTCTCATTGAAATATATGACTTTTCTAATTTTGCTCAAAATTCACTTATTATCCCCTATAAAAATTGTTCATTTTCTAACTGTCTCGTAATGACAGCAAGTTCCACTCGGAATAACCTCAGATTTCACTCACATATATAATAGAGTATTTCTAGCATTTCCATCACAAGTTTTTCAATCAAATCGCGTTTCCCATTGAAATACACGACATTTCTAATTTTCCTCAAAATTCCCTTACTAACCCCTATAAAAATTGTTCATTTTCTAACATTATTGGAATGACTGCAATTTCTGCCCGGAAGGCTGATAGATTTCACTAACGTGTATAATAGTGTATTTGTAGCAGTTCCATAGCAAGATTTTCAGTCAAATCGCGTTTCTCATTGAAATATATGAATTTTCTAATTTTGCTCAAAATTCTCTTACTAACCCCAATAAAAATTGTTCCTTTTCTCACAGTCACGGAATGACTGCAATTTTTGCTCGGAAGGAAGCTAGATTTCATTCACATATATAATATAATATTTGTAGTAGTTTCATAACAAAGTTTTCAGTCAAATCGCGTTTCTCATTGTAATATATGAATTTTATAATTTTACTCAAAATTGCCTTACCAACCCCTATAAAAATTGTTCATTTTCTAACAGTCTCGGAATGACTGCAATTTCCCCTCGGAAGGACGCTAGATTTCATTCACGTATATAATAGTGTATTTATAGCAGTTCCATAATAAAGTTTTCAGTCAAATCGCGTTTCTCATTGAAATATACGATTTTTCTAATTTTGCTCAATATTCTCTTACTATCCCCAATAAAAATTGTTCATTTTCTAACTGTCTCGGAATGACTGCAATTTTCACGCGGAATGACCCTAGATTTCACTCACGTATATTATAGAATATTTCTAGAATTTTCGTAACAAGGTTTTCAGTCAAATTGCGTTTCCCATTGAAATATACGACATTTCTAATTTTGCCCAAAATTTCCTTACTAACCCCTATAAAAATTGCTCATTTTCTAACAGTCTCGGAATGACTGCAAGTTCCGCTCGGTAGTACACTAGATTTCATTCACATATATAATAGAGTATTTCTAGCATTTCCATAACAAGGTTTTCAGTCAAATCGCGTTTCCCATTGAAATATACGACTTTTCTAATTTTGCTCAAAATTCCCTTACTAACCCCTATAAAAATGCTCATTTTCTAACAGTCTCGGAAGCACTGCAAGTTCCGCTCGGAATGACACCAGATTTCACTCACGTATATAATAGAGTATTTCTAACAGTTCCATAACAAAGTTTTCAGTCAAATAGCGTTTCTCATTGAAATATAAGACATTTCTAATTTTGCTCAAAATTCTCTTACTAACCCTTGTAAAAATTGTTCATTTTCTAACTGTCTCGGAATGACTGCAAGTTCCGCTTGAAATAACCCTAGATTTCACTCACGTATGTAATAGAGTATTTCTAGCATTTCCATAACAAGGTTTTCAGTCAAATCGCGTTTCCCATTGAAATATACGACATTTCTAATTTTGCTCAAAATTCCCTTACTAACCCCTATAAAAATTGTTAAATTTCTAACAGTCTCGGAATGACTACAAGTACCCCTCGGAAGGACGCTAGATTTCATTCACATTTATAATAGAGTATTTATAGCAGTTTCATAACAAGGTTTTCAGTCAAATCTCGTTTCTCATTGAAATATGAGATTTTTCTGATTTTCCTCAAAATTCTCTTGCTAACAACTATAAAAATTGTTCATTTTCTAACAGTCTCGGAATGACTGCAAGTTCCCTTCGGAAGGACGCTAGCTTTCATTCACATATATAATAGAGTATTTGTAGTAGTTCCATAACAAAGTTTCAGACGAATCGCGTTTCTCATTGAAATATTCGAATTTTCTAATTTTGCTCAAAATTCTCTTACTAACCCCTACAAAAATTGTTCATTTTCTACTAGTCTCGGAATGACAGCAAGTTCCGCTCGGAATGACCCTAGATTTTACTCACGTATATAATAGAGTATTTCTAGCATTTCCATAACAAGGTTTTCAGTCAAGTCGCATTTCCCATTTGAAATATACGACTTCTCTAATTTTACTCAAAATTCCCCTGTAAAAATTGTTCATTTTCTAACATTATCGGAATGACTGCAATTTCTGCTCAAAAGGCTGATAGATTTCACTCACATATATAATAGAGTATTTATAGCAGTTCCATGACAAGATTTTCAGTCAAATCGCGTTTCTCATTGAAATATATGAATTTTCTAATTTTGCTCAAAATTCTCTTACTAACCCCAATAAAAATTGTTCCTTTTCTAACAGTCACGGAATGACTGCAATTTTTGCTCGGAAGGAAGCTAGATTTCATTCACATATATAATATAATATTTGTAGCAATTTCATAACAAAGTTTTCAGTCAAATCGTGTTTCTCATTGTAATATATGAATTTTATAATTTTACTCAAAATTGCCTTACCAACCCCTATAAAAATTGTTCATTTTCTAACAGTCTCGGAATGACTGCAATTTCCCCTCGGAAGGACGCTAGATTTCATTCACGTATATAATAGAGTATTTATAGCAGTTCCATAATAAAGTTTTCAGTCAAATCACGTTTCTCATTGAAATATACGACTTTTCTAATTTTGCTCAAAATTACCTTACTAACCCCTATAAAAATTGTTCATTTTCTAACTGTCTAGGATTGACTGCAAGTTCCCCTCGGAAGGACGTTAGATTTCACTCATATATATAATAGAGTATTTATAGCAGTTCCGTTGCAGGGTTTTCAGTCAAATTGCGTTTCTCATTGAAATATACGAATTTTCTAATTTTGCTCAAAATTCTCTTATTTACCCCCTATAAAAATTATTTAATTTCTAGCTGTCTCGTAATGACTGCAACTTCAGCTCGGAATGACTCTAGATTTCTCTCACGTATATAATAGGGTATTTCTAACATTTCCATAATAAGGTTTTCAGTCAAATCGCGTTTCCCATTGAAATATACGACATTTCTAATTTTGCCCAAAATTCCCTTACTAACCCCTATAAAAATTGTTCATTTTCTAACTGTAACATCCCTAATTTCAAATAATTAATGTTGAATATGTGAATATAAATTTTGTGATTCGAGGGGTTTAAAACGTAATTTGTGAATATGAGCTGCTCGCGGTGAAAATATCAAATTCGGGCTGTGAGCAACGCGACCACCCGCGCGACCATGGTACCGCGATGGGTGCTCGCGATGAAAGCGGTGGAACTTCTCCAGTGAGTACCGCGACCAGGTGGCGCGACCACAGGTCGCGATGACTAAATTTGTATAAAATAAGAAAGCTTCTCGAGGAAGCCAAAAAAAAAACATAAAAGAGAGAATACCGTGAGAGATGAAAAGTTTAAGAAGAAAAGAAAGAAGAAGAAGAAGAAGAAGAGAAGAGAAGAAAGAAGAGAAGAAGGAAAGAGAAAGGAAGAGAAAAGGAAAGAAAAAGGAAAAAGAAAAAGGAAAAACCCAAAAGGAAAAAGTGTAGGAACGGTATCCAGGTTGGTGTACACCTGTTTTTGAAGTTTTTATGTGTTTTGATTTGAATTTGAGATTTTGGATAATTTTGTACATATATGTTTATATTGTTTTCTATTGAATAATTTTGATTAAATCGTATCTATCGTATTTTGATTGTTGATTATGTGGAAATCAAACAAATCGTTGAATTATTTTTATGAAATTATGTATATATATGTTGTCTGCATATTGATCGAGTTTTTATTTTAATTACGTTTAAATTCGATTTGTGAATCGTTATATGAAATATTGTGTCGAAACGGCCCTAGGATACGTAAACATACAAATGAATATCGGAGGTTGGTATACCAGCTGGGTTCAGTGAGCAGTACTGCACCGACATTGATATTGATATTGATGATTGATTATGTACCTCCTTATGGATTAGTCCAGGGGTAGGGAGACACGTACCTTCTCACGGATTCGTCCTGGGGTAGGGAGACACGTACCTTCCTAAGGATTCGTTCCTAGGATAGGGAGATATATACCTCTCTAGGGTCCGAACCCTCGATCCTAGGGTAGGGAGATACGTACCACTCTTAGGATTCGTCCTAGGGTGGGAGTTATGTTCGATAGACAGCCACTGTGGTCGAATGACCCATATTCCAGTTCTGGTTTATGTTGAGTATTCCAGAGGGCCAGAATTGAAGTGAATTAAATGATATGTTTATAAGTGAATTTAGAAATTGAGTTTAAACGTTTATTTCAGTATTGAAAGAATTGAAATTGTTTTAACAAGAAATGTTTACAAAAGAGTTCATGATTTGGTTTGGTATTGCTTATTAATTGTTAATTGTATTGAGTTGAGTTGTTTCTATTGAATCAATTTCATCAGTTTTATTTCTGTAAATCATGTTTAGATCTGATAACATTGTGATATTTTATTATGCAAAGTTATTTATGATTTTTATAAATGGGTTTAGTGTACACCCACTAAGCTATATGCTTAGCGCGTCGGTTTTTATGGCGCGTAGGTCACAGGGATACCGAGGCAGATAAAGATTAGAGAGGAGGTACCTGCAGAGTGAAGAAGTTCAGAGTCACCACATTGATTGGGTAGTTATATAATTTTGTATGTTATATTCAGTACGCATGCATATACAGAAGTCTGTAAATTTGATGCGTATATATGTTTTGTAAATAATTTTCTGATTTCTGTTTTTCATTTCTATAAAGGTTTGTAATTAATGAATTATGCAATATTTTATTTTAAAACTGTTTTAAAGTCGCACTAAACGGCAGAGTGCGCATTTTGAATGAAATGATATTTGAAGTGTTGTTGATTACATTTGAATTGAGTTTGATTTGAAACAGGTTTTGGGAACTCAGAAAAACAGAGGGAACTCTGCCGAAATTTTTTAAAATAAAGTTTGATGGGCTCACTAGAAAAACATTTTTAAATTACAAATTGATAAGATTTTCAATTGTTTGAAATGTATAACGTGAATTTAGAAAGTATTTGAAAACCCGGTAACGCTCCCTAGGTCGATCCAGACGGGTCGGGTCAGGGGGTGTTACACTAACATTATCGGAATGACTGCAATTTCTGCTCAAAAGGACGATAGATTTCACTCACGTATATAATAGTGTATTTGTAGCAGTTCCATAGCAAGGTTTTCAGTCAAATCGCGTTTCTCATTGAAATATACGAATTTTCTAATTTTGCTCAAAATTTTCTTACTAACCCCTATAAAAATTATTCATTTTCAAACAGTCGCGGAATGACTGCAATTTCCGCTCGGAAGGACGCTAGATTTCATTCACATATATAAAAGAGTATTTGTAGCAGTTACATAACAAAGTTTTCAGTCAAATCACGTTTCTCATTGTCATATATGAATTTTCTAATTTTGCTCAAAATTCTCTTACTAACCCTTATAAAAATTGTTCATCTTCTACCAGCCTCGGAAAGACTGCAAGTTCCGCTCGGAAGGACGCTAGATTTTACTCACGTATATAATAGAGTATTTTTAGTATTTCCATAATAAGGTTTTCAGTCAAATCGCGTTTCCCATTGAAATATACGACTTCTCTAATTTTGCTCAAAATTCCCCTATAAAAATTGTTCATTTTCTAACATTGTCGGAATAACTGCAAGTTCCCCTCGGAAGGATGCTAGATTTCATTCACATATATAATAGAGTATTTATAGCAGTTCCATAGCAAGGTTTTCAGTCAAATCGTGTTTCTCATTGAAATATATGACTTTTCTAATTTTGCTCAAAATTCCCTTACTAACCCCTATAAAAATTGTTCATTTTCTAACAGTCTCAGAATGACTGCAATTTCCTCTCGGAAGGACGCTAGATTTCATTCACGTATATAATAGAGTATTTATATCAGTTCCATAATAAAGTTTTCAGTCAAATCGCGTTTCTCATTGAAATATACGATTTTTCTAATTTTGCTCAATATTCTCTTACTATTCCCGATAAAAATTGTTAATTTTCTAACTGTCTCGGAATGACGGCAAGTTCCGCTCGGAATAACCCTAGATTTCACCCACGTATGTAATAGAGTATTTCTAGCATTTCCATAACAAGATTTTCAGTCAAATCGCGTTTCCCATTGAAATATACGACTTTTCTAATTTTACTCAAAATTCCCTTACTAACCCCTATAAAAATTGTTCATTTTCTAACAGTCTCGAAATGACTGCAAGTTCCGCTCGGAATGACACTAGATTTCACTCACGTATAAAATAGAGTATTTCTAACAGTTCCATAACAAAATTTTCAGTCAAATAGCGTTTCTCATTGAAATATAAGACATTTCTAATTTTGCTCAAAATTCCCTTACTAACCCTTGTAAAAATTGTTCATTTTCTAACTGTCTCGGAATGACCGCAAGTTCCGCTCGGAATGACCCTAGATTTCACTCACGTATATAATAGAGTATTTCTTGCATTTCCATAACAAGGTTTTTGGTCAAATCGCGTTTCCCATTGTAATACAAGACTTTTCTAATTTTACTCAAAATTCTCTTACTAACCCTACGAAAATTGTTGATTTTTTTACTGTATCGGAATGACTACAAGTTCCGCTCGGAATGACCCCAGATTTCATTCACGTATATAATAGAATATTTCTAACAGTTCTATAATAAAGTTTTTAGTCAAATCGCGTTTCTCATTGAAATATACCACATTTCTAATTTTGTTCAAAATTCTCTTACTAACCCTTATAAAAATTGTTCATTTTCTAACTGTATCGAAATGACTGCAAGTTCCGCTCGGAATTACCCCAGATTTTACTTACGTATATAATAGAGTATTTCTAACAGTTCCATAATAAGGTTTTCAGTCAAATCGCGTTTCTCATTGGAATATACGACATTTCTAATTTTGCTCAAAATTCCCTCACTAACCCCTATAAAAATTGTTCATTTTCTAACTGTCTCAGAATGACTGCAAGTTCCGCTCGGAATGACCTTAGATTTCACTCACGTATATAATAGAGAATTTCAAGCAGTTCCATAACAAGGTTTTCAGTCAAATCGTGTTTCTCATTGAAATATACAACTTTTCTAATGTTGCTCAAAATTCCCTTACTAACCCCTATAAAAATTATTCATTTTCTAACAGTCTCGGAATGACTATAAGTTCCCCTCGGAAGGACGTTAGATTTCATTCACGTATTTGTAGCAGTTCCATAACAAGGTTTTCTGTCAAATCGCGTTTCTTATTGAAATATACGAATTTTCTAATTTTGCTCAAAATTCTATTACTAACCACTATAAAAATTGTTCATTTTCTAACAGTCTCGGAATGACTACAAGTGCCACTCGGAATGACCCTAGATTTCACTCACGTATATAATAGAGTATTTCTAACATTTCCATAACAAGGTTTTCAGTCAAATCGCGTTTCCCATTGAAATATACGACTTTTCTAATTTTGCTCAAAATTCTCTTACTAGCCCCTATAAAAATTGTTCATTTTCTAACTGTCTCGGAATGATTGCAAGTTCCGCTCGTAAGGACGCTAGATTTCATTCACATATATAATAGAGTATTTGTAGCAGTTTCATAGCAAGGTTTTCAATCAAATTGCGTTTCGTATTGAAATATACGAATTTTGTAATTTGTTCAAAATTCTCTTACTAACCCCTTATAAAAATTGTTCATTTTCTAAATGTCTTAGAATGACTGCAAGTTCCGCTCGGAATGACCCTAGATTTCACTCACGTATATAATAGAGTATTTCTAGCATTTCCGTAACAAGGTTTTCAGTCAAATCGCGTTTTCCATTGAAATATACGACTTTTCTAATTTTGCTCAAAATTCCCTTACTAACCCCTATAAAAATTTTCATTTTCTAACAGTCTCGGAATGACTGCAAGTTCCACTCGGAAGGACCTTAGATTTCATTCACATATATAATAAAGTATTTATAGCAGTTTCATAACAAGGCTTTCAGTCAAATCGCGTTTCTCATTGAAATATACGAATTTTTTAATTTTGCTCAAAATTCTCTTACTAACCTCTATAAAATTTGTTTATTTTCTAACTGTCTCGGAATGACTGCAAGTTCCGCTCGGAATAACCCTAGATTTCACTCACGTATATATATAGTATTTCTAGCATTTCCATAACAAGGTTTTCAGTCAATTCGCGTTTCCCATTGAAATATACAACTTTTCTAATTTTGTTCAAAATTCCCGTACTATCAACCCCTACGAAAATAGTGTATTTTTTTACTGTATCGGAATGACTGCAAGTTCCGCTCGAAATGACCCCAGATTTCTCTCACGTATATAATAGAGTATTTCTAGCAATTCCATAAGAAGGTTTTCAGTCAAATCGCATTTCTTATTGAAATATACCACTTTTCTAATTTTGCTCAAAATTTCCTTACTAACCCCTAGTGTATGTAAATATATATTCTTACTCAAAATTTCCTTACTAACCCCTAGTGTATGTAAATATATATTCTTACCATTGCGTATAAAAACACATTTGTGTCGGTAGACCCTCCTATTGCTAGGAGTAATTATTCGAGTCGTTAATCCCTGTAGTTCTCATTTTCCGTTGTTAGAAATAGTTATCTAGACTATACTTGTATAATTTAATCGCGATTGATCCCAATAATTCTGTGTCCCAAAATGTGTTAGATTTTTTTTAATATATATATATATGTCCTAACAGTATTTTAAAATTTTTAATTATTATATCAAGAGCATTTTATAACTTCAATAGAATTTGACGTCTAATTTTTGGAAATAATGTAAAATTATTTCCACGTATAAAATGACAAATGTCTGAAAGTTTTGGTATAAATTGCTATAAATACAATATGCAAAATTGTTGTAGTATCAGTATGAGACTTTATCTCACCCTCACTGGCCATCAAGAAGCAGGTTACCATGGTTGACCTCCCTTCCCTTCAATCTTCGTCCAAGGACACCGTTTTGGTCCAACAGGAGTTTGAATGGACGGCTGGTTCACGATGGCTCAACAGCCACCCAAACTCGAATGAATTTACCTAGGCAGTCTTCAGATGCACCGAGGTCGAGTTCTTTGACATCTCCAATCCATTTGCCCAAGAACAGTGCAACCTCACAATTCATGCATAATAGTGAGGCATTGTGTATCTGAATCTAGAAATCTTACCACTGGAAAGCTTAGTACAGTCACTCACCCTTTAGGTTCCACCTACACTAGCAAGGTGGTGTCAAAATTCCATAGGCCACCAAATAATGCACGTTTCCTATCAAGGGCATTCCGGAAGTAGAAAGCAAACATATTCTTCCACTTCCTGACTGGTACACCATACCCATGGGATCACCATTTACTTTGGACAGTCTAAAATTACTCATAATAGAAGGGCATTTTCAGTTTGTTGCTTGAAAGTGCAGATTTAGGAGGCCAGAGGGTCATCGAGAGGGACAAAAGGGTCGGACACAGCAGAGAATTTGATAGAAAACAACAAATGCATTTGTGTGCACTTCAGAAGAAAGTGATGTAGGTTATCAACACTAAACCCATAAAGAAAAAAAAAACCTAGAAGGATATAGATAACAAACAAGAGAGAACAGAAAATTCCTACAAGAATGACATACGTTTGACCTATTAAAAATGAGTCATCTTAACAAGTGCACAAGGAAACTGTCGATCCCTTATATAGGATATTAGTATATTATCTATCGAAAATCAAAGTTCATCATGCATAGGTTGTTCAAATGGAACCTCTGCATGGGGAACTGCATTGTCATGGTAAACCTGTGCTGCTGCATTTAAACCATCTTTCACAGCTCTACGTCCAATCTCTGGTCGTCCAGCCATACCACTCTTTATAGCAGCAGTAATCTGTCTCTGCAAATAGAGTATCCCAATACGCTTTGAAACAACGTAAAGAACAGCACAAGTGAAGAGGAGAAATCCCAATATGAGTATCAACCTGTCCAAATAAAATTTAGGATGAGCTCATGCAAACAAATAAACACACAAGCTATTTTTCTGTTAAACCTATCAATAACATCCTGTCGCTGCATTGTAGAGAGCAAGTTTCGCGTTCGCATCAACAATGAACGATGCCCCTTATATTCACTTTCAGCCTTCCTTAATACTCCCGATGAATCCTCTGCAAAACCCCACATAACATTATTAGTCTACGCTCCTGTGACCATTTACATCAAAACAGTGCAGTTTAGCCGTATCTCAATTTCACTCTTAAACAGATTCTGCAAGCAAGAGAACATGGACAATACCACTCGCATATAGTGATTCAGCTAACGGTTATGCAACCCTGTATTGTTTACTTCTTCAACAATTTGCATTACTGAAAAGAAACTTCAATTTACATACAAGAATTCTGTTGTGGTTGCCAACCATTTTACAAAGATAAAATTTCACTAAAGAAAAGGAAATTCAGCTGGTTTGTTTTTTGTGGCTGGGTTCATGCTGTTGCTCTTAAACAATTCCAAAGTAGTTCAAGGCAGCATTAGTATCAGAACTAGATTGAAAAATAAGTCAAGAGTGTCAGAGTACTCTCAGGTTTAGTATTAAAATCAGAGTGAATAAGTCGGACAGTTCTCAAATACCAAGGTAAGTCATGTGACATATATCTATATTTCAAAGAACAAAGATGCAAAGTCAACAGAAAACCAAACAAATCCAACACTTACTCTCTTTTCACATTTTCCACAGAACAGAAAATAATTAACTGACATACGTTAAGAGTGTGTTTGGTTTGGCTTCTCTACTAGCAAAAAGTGGTTTTTTAATTTCAAAAGCTCTTTTCAATTATTTTTTGGTTGTTGGGCATCCATTCGAAATGAGTTTATAAATTAAAATAGTTCTTTTACGTCTATCAAGAGAAAGCCTAAAATTCAAGGTTTTCTAAGAATCTCATTCTGAGCATTTTAGAAGAAACAAATTGACTCACATGCTAATATTTTAGATATTTCACTACACTCTCCTTCATTAAGAAACCATAATTTATTCCTTTTTTTTGTAATTCATCACTATTAAGAGACCGTACTATTTATAGTCCACTCTATATTACACCAAACACATCATGATACTAATTTAGTTTTATCCAATCCAATCTTATCACATCCCATAAAAATAATCCAATCAACTCCCACGCACCAAATGCACACACCCTTGTAGACATATAACAAACTAGCCTAAAAGTACTTTTTTAATTGAATACCAAACATTATAAAAGCTCTACTTGAAAAGTCATTCCAAACACACACTACATCCATAAACAAAATCTACCTTGCGTCTAATATCCATTGACATGTAAAAGTTTACATCTGCATTGTTGACTGAATAATAAAAAATAACTGTATTCAAGCTGAGTAATATGTAAAGTTAAAGAATCAGTGCTGATAGGTTATAGTAAAAGCACTACCATAGAATAATGATTACTTTTTTATTTAAATAAAGGGGGAGACCTACCAACAGTCATGAGTGTGCTTGCACTTCTTTCCACCTCCTATACATGCAAAGAAGTACAAATAAACGAGTAGCCCATCGAACAAAAAATTGAATGGGATACAACAAACAGAAGAAGCGAAAAAGCAAATGTGTGCACATAGACAAAAAACAACCTGAACCATCAGTTGACGTGTACGGCGGAGGTTCTCCGCGATGCTTTCAGCAGCAGATGTCATTCCCGCCTTTGTCCTATAATTACCAGAACTCAAAGTAAGAGAAATTTAGCCGTATAAATTTATTGATGTGCAAAATATACCAGAAGCAGACACTGCATAAAATTTGAAAATGTTCATTACGAATCCCTCTACCATAGAAAGCAAAACATACTGTAAGTTACGCCTACGAATTGTGGACTCTTCTCCACCACCCAGAAGAAGTTCTCTCTACAATCATCACAACAATGTAACATCAAATTCTTCCCCAAATTTATCTTGAGAACAATCATAAGTGAAACCAGCTATATATCCACTGAGGAAAGATTAATCAAGTCATGAACTACATATTTCCTTCAACATATTCTGGATACATTCAAAGAAAGTAAGAAACACACACATTTATATCATGTAGCAGCTTAAGAGACGTAATAGTAAATACAATTCAATACCTCTTCCTGGGCAGCCTTCCTGACATTTGCCTTGGCTTGCAAATTAGCATTTCTCAGACTCAAGTGCAAACTGGTTACATATATAAATAATAAGTGTTACTGAAAATATAACTCCAAAAAATGCAAAATTTTAACTTAATTGAGCAGAAATATTCTTTCTTTTAAAGAAAATCCCAAAATTTCTACACAGAAACCAAAACAACAGCCAACACAACATTAACCCAAAACTTTCCTCCACTAGTTTTTTCGAAAACAAACAAATCATTTTGTCGAATTTTCCAGGGAAAACAAACCAATTTCATGGCATTAATGTTTAAAATTTCACACCCTTTTTGCTTTTTTCTCTGAAACCAAACAGACTACAGAGTACAGACACATTCCAAATCAAACAATCACAAATTAAGAGACTAAAATTATACAGTACCTGGTGCATTGTTTATTCCAAGATTGCAGCAACATCTTGGCGGCCTGGACTTGATCGTCAGAGGGCAGCTGTGGAGAGAGGAGATCAAACTGAAACTGCAATGAATTGAGCAAAGCCAACCCGTCTTGGGCCAGTCCATTCAATCTTGGAAACGAATTCGAGTTCTTCTCCTTCTCTTCATCCGTGTCTCTTCTTGATTTCCCGTAATTCTCAATTGCCTTTATGTGTTCTTGGGTTTTCTTGTATGCTTCATCCCACTCTTTTTTTGCTTTCTCCACTGCCTCAACCACTTCATCCATAGATGGGTTGTTGTTTGGTTGATGAGAAAGTGAAGGAAAAAACTGACTAGAAGATTTTCACAACTGAAGTTTCTAACGGTTTTGGTTGTTGAACCGAGACACTTGCAGACGGTTCTGTGAACTGGAAATAAGAGGGGCTAATATCAACCCAGATTCCTGATATTTTGTATAATTACAGACAGGTCAATAATCACACTATTTTATCAATCACTTGGCAAAATATTACACATGACAAGATCAGAATGGAGATATAGAGTGTATTCAATGCCTTAATTCCTAGATGTCGAGTGTTAGAATTGGGAGAAAAAACTTATAGTCTATTATTTTGTTATTTTCCTTTCATTATGACCAGTGAGCAAAGTAAAGTCAAACAAATGCATCATGTCTTATCTGTTTTCACGTCAATGTTTTAATCTTCGGTAAAGTTATGAACTTTATGATATTAGTACTTTTGCGGTCAATGTTTGAATGATTATTTTATTTGATTGAAATTGTGAAGTTTGAACAACCAAGAAGTAATGGAAATATGGGCTTGGGTAGTATAAGGTATATAATTTTTTTATAATTAAAATATGTTTCTTTTATTTTATGTGGAGTGTTACTTGTAATGTTGGATCATGGATGGAATTACATTTTTTCTTGAAAATAAGTATTTTAGGTTTAAACCCGAATAAAATCAAGAACCCAAACTTAAACTAAATTAACCTGACAAGAAAGATATTTTACTGTAGAGCATACTAAATTGTTACATGAACTGTAGCTCAAATGAAGCTCTAACTAATTCTAACTGAACAGACAAATATTGAATTGGGACTACCATGAGGATCGATAGATATCGTCAAGAAGTGCTGCAATTAAAACAGTCACACTCACTTCCAACATCAAGTGTTAAACCAATTCAAGCACAAAACATGGATAGTGATACTTTCTAATTAATATCACAAACCCGTAGCTCAAGTACAATCTTTTTCTTTTTCTTCCTTAAGTTCATGATTGTATTTTTGTTGGATAAGGCAACTTAAGCAGATAAGGGTTTGACATAGACCTTGACTCTTAGAAATCAAAGGCTATGTATGTCAAATAATATATAATGCAGAAAGTAGGATGCTACATATCCACATCAGGCAACACTGCTCTGATCATTTCAAACATTTATCATTGCCCAATGTGTGGAACCAAAACTAATCTAATAGATAAATGATTGCCCAATTAGGGGACCAAAATAGAGGGTGGCAGATACCACAATTGATCAATTTAGGGTCCAAGTCAACATGAAACCATAAAAGAAATTCCAATACCAATAACAACAATCTATCAGTTTAACAAGAGAACAATAGCTGCATATTAATAAAAACCTAAATACAGATGTGATGAGAACCTACCTAGAAGAAGTACAAGGATTAGGGGAAGAAAAGGGAAAGTGCAATGTTTAGGAGAAGGGGTTGAAGAAGATGCAGAAAAACTGACAGAGGGAGTCGCGAGGGCATGAAGAAGACCCCAGGCCGAGACTCACGCGACTTACGTCGCGACATGACTCGCGACTTGCCAAGTCGCGAGTGTCCCTAGGCGCCCAAAATTGTTGTTTTTCTGAATTGTTTAGTTAGGAGCATTTTAGGCATTTCGCCTTATTTTTCAGACTTTGTATAAATAGAACACTTATGCCTAGGGTTGTATTATTCATTATTATCATCAATCAAAATACAAACTTGAGAGCATTTTCTCTCAACTCTTGGATCATTCCTCCAAGAACAAATCGGTTCTTCTTGCCATTCCGTGTGCGAGATCAACTTGGGCTAGGGCTTGGGCTAATAACTAAGGAAGTCCTTAAAAAGGTAACCAAGCTCACAATCTATCTACATTGTTTTAATTTGTTGTTGGGTGTATTTGGTTATTAGTGAAGTTAAGGTTGTGGATTTGTGTTGATTTCGGGTTTGGGTGTATTATTATGCCAATTTGAGAAATTAGGGTTTATGGGTGTTCGTGATTTGGGGCTAAATTGAAGTTAGGTTGAATTGGGTTGTTGATTGTTAGAGAAGTTAGGTTTGTTGTTGGATTTAGAATTAGGTCCTCAATAAGATGCATCCCTCGTCTCCCCAAAAAAAAAAAAAAAAAAGATGTTGATGACTCTAACGATGAGTGCATCTGCCAAGATTTACATGTCAACAACAGTTATGGAACTAGACTTGTTTTCATGTGTATACATAAAACATGAGCTAATCAATAATGAAAACTTAATACCCTCCCCCCAAATTTCAGATCGTCATAAAACAGCTGAAACGTGAAAGAAACATCAAGGTCAAAGCAAAATTCTTCAAAACAACATGTTAAACAAAGAACATCACATGACCAGATCATATATCAACATAAATCGCCTCCGGCCTACTTCACACTAGTGAGAAATGAAACACCCATCAACTGAATTCCAACATCCCATCAACAACGTCCAGTCCCCAATTAAAATCAAAACACGACTAAGATCACACATCACAATAAATCTCCCAAAAATGAGATACCTTGTTTATGACGGTCTCTCTTCTCTGCCCACAGCAACGACGTCTCTCCGCCCACGCCGTCTCTTCTCCATCCATGACAGGCTTCTCTCTCCTCAACACCGTCAATCACCGTAGCAACGATGCTGCTTCTTCGTCGGCTACAATAGCTTCTTCTTCGCCGCCGCTGCCACCAAGACGAAATAGAAGAGCTGTGAAGGTTTCTCTCTCTACCAGACGACACTTTCTCTCTCTAAATTGACACGGTGGGAAGTTTTCTTTTTGAAATAGGAGTGAAATGAGAGGTGAGACAAAAAAACTGATGAATGTTATTTGGGGGTAAAATAAATTTTTTAAAACCTGTCGTGGTTAAAAATAAGTACAAATTACGGCTAACTTACCTTAGGTTTATCTTTCTACAATCGGAAATAACTTTTTCAAAAGTTGACAGCAAATCCCTTTCCCGTTACCTTTGACCGTTAAGAACAAACGGTTGACCCTGTCAGACTATATAAAAGATAAAAATACCCTTAAAAGGAAAAATATATTTTGATTAGAAAGCATTATGTCAAAACATGTTTCAAATACATCAGTAACGTTACTGAAAATATTTTGATTTTAAAACACGAGTATTTAACAAACAACACCACCAAAAACAAAAAGAAAATATAAAATATAAATAGAACATAACAACAACATATTCATGCATATTACAGTAAAAAACCATGTATAAAAACAGAACAACAACACCAAAAACCATTAGCCATCAACTGTAGAAAAAATATTACAAACAATGTGAACCATGTAAAAAACAGAAACAAAAAAAAAATTATCACATGCAACTAAAGATAGTGGTGATACACTTTTTCAAGCTATTACTCCAGTTTTCATTAATTATGAAGTACTGTGCCTTATTTTCAAGGTAAAAATGAGCCAAATTTACCATTTGTCAAGAAAAACAATCGACAATAAACAAGGAATAATAATGATCTACAGTCATGCAAACTAGCCATTTTATATAACCGATCAGGGAGAGAGATTGAACCATAAAGGTTTATTCAGCCCCTAGTCTCTAAAGAGAGTGAATATATATCTCTCACGATAAACACGCATGGTCAATATTATATCCAGTCAGATAATAGCAGCAACAAGACAATAAATTTGCAGTTGTGCTATTCTACATACTCAAAAGAAAAAGAAGAAAAAAAAAGTAAAAGAACCTAAAGAAAAAAAAAAACTAATTCTGCATCTAGAAGGGGTAGCTCAAATTTCTACAAAATGGAAGTGCGAGAAATGCACCCCACCAGTATTAAAACATGAATAAATATTTCAGATACAAGGTGTCATGACTCATTCATGACCCCAAATTGAGGCATAAGACACAGTTAACACTGTATCTATTAAGTGTTTATTTCTCTTGCAACAAAATAGGATAGTAATTAAAAGATTTTCTGCCATGTTATACAAAATATGCAAACCCTTTTATCCAATACCAAGAAAATCACTGAATACCTACACCAAAACCTCAGCATACTGGAACATTGAAACACCTGGCTTTGATCTTCCATTGGAATTTGTTTAAAAGGGATAGCCAACACATTTGATCAAAAACAACACTCAGTTCTCCCAATCAAAGAAAAATTTACTCACAACAATCGTAATAATAGAATCATATACGGAATTAAAAGAGTAAACAAAAAAAAATATAGAAACAAACCAAACAGACAAATATCAACCGAAAAAAGTTCCCAGGATCGAAAATCTTACCCGACCCGACCCGACCCAATCTTCTCTCCACCCGACCTCACCGGCACATGGAAGGATGATCCCGAGCAGCCGCACCCTGCCAGCATCTGGAAAAGCACCGGCCGATCTTCTTCTTCCCTCGGCTATGCTTTTTCCCTCGGCCAATCTTCTTCTCTAGCCGGCTTAGCTCGCTATTTCTCTCTCTCTCACCGGCGTCTTGGAAAACTCACCCAGTCGATATCCTTCTTCTCTCGTTGGCCGATCTTCTTTTCTCTCTCTAAAAAAAACTCACCCGAAAAGATAAATGAATATATATTGGCTTGTGTTGTGATTTTACATGAGCTTTTGAAATTTGCTAATATGGTATAATGACTATTCAATCCTTTTAGTCAGAGTCAACTGATAACACTTAGCAGTCAACGGTAACGAAAGGAGGGTTCGCTATCAATTTTCTATAACGTTGTTTCCACCTGTAAAATGTCAAACCTTAGATAGGTTAGGTGTAATTTATCCTAAAAATAATTAAAATTAAGTCTACTGTTTGGAAGATATCTATTGGCCAAAAAAAATTATTTAATCTCAAATTTACTTTTTAATTTTGTGGCTTTTGAACGATTAAAATAGTTATTTTACATCTGTTCGGAGAAACTCAAATTTTAGAGTTTTGTAAGTAAATCTTTATTAAAATATCTAAATATTAAAATATCTAATATTAGGGGTAGGCATTTTCGGATTGGATTGGGTTGAATGTTAACCCAATCCAATCCAAAAAATATTCGGTTTGGGAAAATTCAACCCAATCCAACCCAATATAAATTTCAACCCAACCCAATATTTATCGGTTTGGCTTGATCGGGTTGGCCGGGTTGACTTTAAAATATTTAAATAAAGTCATACAATTTATGTTAAAATATAAATATTACATCAAATCTCAAATGCTACATCAAATATAAATTATAGTTTTACATTAAAAACTTGAAATACGAATATTATATCAGATATTAATCCTAGCATTACATAATCAAATATAACTTGATGTCCCATATTCATAAATTATAAGCATGAAAACATAACACAAATAAGTACATATAACTTGAAGTCCCATGTTCATAAGATAAATAAATAAACAAAAGCTACATAGATGATAAATTTGATAATTTCTCATTCGCCGATGTCCAAGCATCCTTTCCTATTACCATACAAATACATACAACCCAAAATACAGTAAAAAATTCTATCACCATATAACTTAAAACATATTTAATTTTGCAGTGAACAACAATATATAGATAGCCTCAATCAACAATATACAGATTTAATTTTGCAGATTTAATTTTAAACAGATTTAAATTCACTGAAATTGGTGATTGAAGATTTGTATATTTTCCTTTAATCAGAATTCCGCTGAAAGTAGTTCATCTTTAGACCAGCAAAACCTTGCTTCTGAGATTGTAGGTAATCTGATTACCATAGTACAGTGTGTAACATCCCGGATTTCGGGTGATGAATTTTTGTTATATATGAAATATGTGAAAATAAAATTTTACTATTTGAGGGGGTGTAAATGTAATTAAATGTATGGTTATTTTATGATTTCCAGCGGACCGAATTGAATAGTGAAAAATGAATGAAAAATGAAAAATTGGAAAACTGGACCAGAGAGCATCGCGACCTGGTCACCGCGACCACAGGTCGCGACAGCTCGCTCGCGGTGAAAAACGCAAAATCTGGCAGTGAGTACCGCGACCAGTCACCGCGACCACAGGTCGCGATGGCTTGCTCGCGATGAAAATGGCAAAACCTGGCAGTGAGCAACGCGACCAGCCACCGCGACCACAGGTCGCAATGGACTGCTCGCGACGAAATTGTCAAAAACAGGCAGAGAGCAACGCGACCATTCGCGCGACCAGGGCGCGCTCGCGACGAAGGCGGTGCGCGCATTCCAGTGAGCATCGCGACCTGGTGCCGCGACCACAGGTCGCGACGGCGGTCGCGGTAGCGACAAAAATATAAAAAAATTTTGGCTTCTCGTGGAAGCCACAGAAAACAGTTGAGAAAAGAGAAAGAGAGTGAGAGGTCGAGAGAAACAGAAAAGAGAAGAGAGAGTGACCGAGAAAAAGAGAGAAGAAGAAGAAAGAAAAGAAAAGAAAAAGAGGAAGAAGAGGAAGAAGGAGAAAGGAAAGGGAAGGGAAAACGAAATCGTGGAACCGCGATTCTCGAACGAAAACACAGATTCCAAGTAGGTGTACTCTCGTTTTCGAAATCGTTTCGAGAAATAGTTCGTTTACTTTTTCGTTTTAGTTTTCGATTTCGTTTCTCGTTTTTGTTTTCGTTTTCGATTTCGTTAAAAGTTTTCGATTCCGATTATTCGTATGAACAATGTTTATATTATATGTAAAATCGATGATTTGTGGATCTATGGTTGATTATTGTTGATTTCGATATTTATATGATTATTGTTGATGCGTTTGAATATTTATATGATTATTGTTGATTTCGTTACATGTTGTTGATTTCGGAAAGATTCGGAAAGATTTTATATTATATCGTATTTGTTTGTGAAAATCGTTTATCGAAACGGCCTTAGGATACGTAGACATAGAAGTGGATATAGGAGGTTGGTATACCAGCTGGGTTTTATTGAGCAGTACTGCACCGATATTGATTGATTGATATTGATGATATTGATGTACCTCCTCTTGGATTCGTCCAGAGGCTGGGAGATACGTACCTCCTCAGGATTCGTCCTGGGGGTTGGGAGTTAATGTACCTTCCTAAGGATTCGTTCCTGGGATAGGGAGCTATGTACCTCTCTAGGTTCCGTACCCACGGTCCTAGAGTTGGGAGACACGTACCTCCTCAGAATTCGTTCTGGGGGTTGGGAGCTTGACCCATATTCCAGTCCGTATATGTTTAGTATTCTAGTGGGCCAAAATTGATAGAATTGAAAGTGAATCGAATGATTTTATTGATCGAATTCTTATGTTGATTTCATTATTGTACTTCGAGAAATTGAAATTGTTTAATGATTTAATTTTGGAAATTCAATTGTTTTGAAATCGATTAGTGATGAAAATGTTTATCTTGTGGTTTATTTCTCTTTAAAGAATAATTATATTGTAATTTACTTAATTGAGTTTTTAGTACACCCACTAAGCTTTATGCTTAGCGCGTTAGTTTGTTTCTAACGCGTAGGTACCAGGAATCCAGAGGAGGCTAGAGATTGAAGGAGGAGCAAGTTGCAGACCGAGTCACAGGATTGTACAGTTGGGTAGCTATATTTTGTTATGTGTATATAGATTCTGAAAGCATGCATATACAGGGAATTTGTAAATAAGTTTTGTAAAACGTTTTGTAATTTATTATTTTATGATTACTGTCTTTTATTATTTAAATGTAAATAGTAAAGTTTGATTTGTTATTATTTTATAAACTAATTGTGAAAGTCGCACTAAACGGCAGAGTGCGCAACTGATTGAAAGTGATAGAAGTGTTTGTGAAAAATGTGAATTTTGGATTGATTTGTGGAAAACAGGTTTTGGGAAGTCTGAAAAACAAACGGCACTTTGCCGAATTTTCGTAAAAAGTTTAAAATGTTTTATGGGCTCACAACGATTTTAAAATGAAAAATGAAGTTTTGAAAAGTTTTGAAAGTCCGAGTAGCGCGCCCCGGGTCGGTCCGGCCGGGTCGAGTCGGGGGGTGCTACACAGTGAGTATGAGAAATATGAAATAGAGTCGGGTAGGCATTCATTCTACATTTCTACTTGACATGGTCTATGTAACGAAACAAACAGCAAGACATGATGATCATATGAAGAAATTTAATTGAAAACAGATCTTGATAAAAACATCACCAATTTTAGGATACAAATCTTCAACTTTCATTTAACCAAAAAAAATACAAATCTTCAATCACCAATTGGCACCTCAAATCTTCAACTGAGAATATTCGAAAACAAAGCCTAACTTGGATTTAACTGAAAAAAATAAAGAAATCAAAGAGAAAATCTTGAGAATAATACCTAAGTGAGCCGTGAGGTGCGAGGTGCGGCGGCCGGTGACAAAATCTGCTGCAACAGAGTTGGCGAGGTGAGGCGGCCGGCGAGGAAGACTTGAAGACGATGAATCTGCGGACTGCTGTGACAAAGGGCAGCCTGCGGCGAGAGGAAATATGCTGCAATAGAGATGGCGAGGTGCGGCGGCTGGCGAGGAAGACTGGAAAACGATGAAGCGAGGTACGGCGGCGGTTGACGATAAAGGGAGAGACCGGCGGGGATGACTGGTGACAAGGCAAGGTGAGGTGGAGTAAAAAATTGAGTGAATCGGGTTGGGAAAATTTAGTTTTAGGGTTAGCTTAGGGAAAATCTTTCTTTTTGTATATTATAACAAAATCGGGTTGGGTTGTCGAGTTGATCAAATAATCCGAACCCAACCTGATTATGTTTCGGGTTGTAAAAATGACCCAAAGGTTATTTTTTACAGAGTAATCCGACCTATTTCGGATTGGATTGGGTTTCTGGGTTGAGTTGAAAATGTCCACTTGCGGGTGGGCATTTTCGGATTAGGTTGGGTTGGAGGTCAATCCAACACAACCCAATAAAAATCGAATTGATAAAAATTCAACCCAATCCAACCTAACATAAATTTCAACCCAACCCAATATTGAGTGTTCGGATTGATCGGGTTGGTTTTAAAATAAAAATAAAATAAAAAGTCATACAACTTATGTTAAAATACAAATATTATATCGAATCTCAAATACTACATCAAATATGAATAATAATTTTACATAATCTCATAATTTAAACTCTCGTAATAATTTTCAACACCATATTACATTAAATATTAATCTTAGCATTATATACATGCATTTGCAGCCAGTGTTTGATAATGATAGTGAGGATGACAGATGCTAGGACTACAATAAACAGTAAACAGTCAAACATCATTCAAAATTAAGTCTAATAAAATACAGGATCTTACAAGCAATAAAACCTCTCTTCATCACCAAACATTCAAACAATAAACAGTCAAACAACAACGAATTGACAGCATAAATATCATGTATTTGTTCATTTAATTCATCACAAAGTTGCAATAACAAAAGCACCCATAAATTATTTCTAACTTCAAGCATGAAACACAGAATAAAGATAACTTGATTTTATATAAGCAGCAAGCAAATCAGAACTCGGTTTTACTAGTTTCTGAAAGTTTAAATTTGTAACTTGATGTCTTTTAACATCTTTGGTGTAGTATGTATGCTTCACTTGCCTCTCAAACTTGCACCCATCTGACTGCATGTGCAATTATATGTAATTAAAGTTGTAAAATTAAGAAAGGTAATAAATTATCAACCGTAAGTTTTAAAAGCATGAATGACTATTAGTAATCCAACCTTAATTCAACATTAGTAAAATCCAAAAAAAAAATTGTACCAAAAAGTATGTATTGTTATAAAATCAAGGGTTCGGTTATAATGCCGGAACAAAAAAGTGCCGGTATTATACTGGCACTTTTTTGTCAAACCATAACCGTTGGATGAGTTATTTTCTCATCCAACGGATAAGAAAGAAAAAGCTGTAGATGGTAACTGAAATAGACAACCGGTTGCTCAAGTTAGCAGGGTTCGCCTACAATGCCGGGACAAAAAAGTGCCGGTATCATACCGGCACTTTTTTGTCAAACCATAGCTGTTGGATGAGTTATTTTCTCATCCAACGGATAAGAAAGAAAAAACTGTAAATGGTAACTGAAATAGGTAACCGGTTGCTCAAGTTAGCATTTCAAAAACAAGTTTTAATTAAAAAAAAAATCCATCAGTTCACTCTCTCTCCATCTGCACTATCAATCTCGACTTTCCCCCTCTTTTGCTCTTTCTTCTATCTTTAACGAACTTTTAACGTCGTTTCCGTTTGTGGTTCGGTTATTGTAAACTCAACAGGTAAGGTTCCGCTTTGCTCCCTTTCTTCTCTTTATTTCTATCACTCTCCTCAATCTAAACTGTTTTCATTGATTTTCCCTACCTCCAGTCTCTATCTTTTGCCCTGTTTCTTCTATTTTGCAGGAACCTGTAAGGTTTGAGTTTTGGTACTTGCTAGCTTCAACTCACTGGTAATGTAATGCTAGCTTCTTTGCTTCTGTAATCGAAACCGTTTTTAATTGATTTGCATTGTCTACAGTCCCTGTGACTTTTCGAGTTTTGATCTTTGCAAACTTCATCTTGTAAGGCTAGGGTCTTTAATAATCGTCAAAAGGTAAGTTTCCTGGGATACGAAGCTCTTCAATTTCTTGGGTTTACTATTTTGCAATCTGCACTACTGTACAATAATGGGTATTAAAAATCTTCAATTTTAAGGGTTTATTTTGGTTGAAAGCATCAAGTTCTGGATTTGGTATATCGAAGTGTTAAATATTTAGCTTTTGGTGACCTACAATGTTTGACTTTTAATATTCCATCACATATTTGACACCGTAACCTATTTGATATGCAATTGCATTCTCAACTTGCTAGAAAAGCAACCGCTGCATATCCTATAATGTCCGTTGTTAAAAATTGGTATCTTGTTGGTCAATGAGATGCAGTAATGGAGTAAATAATGAAGGTTATCTTATACTTTTGTACTAGTTTTACAGGCTATATAAATTGTTATATATTATTATAATCTAGTTTTGTTAACTGCATTGATGGAAGAAGTTTTAAACATTAACTGTCGAATGTACGTTTTACCTGAACTTGTGATGCATAAATCCGTGTTCGTTTAGTAAAGTTGGGGAATTTGTTTTGTAGACGTATATCTGCTGGAAACCTAGACTTTCCTTAACACTCATTCAGCGTTTGGAAGACTTAGGTGTAACAACGCCACCTACGTTTACAATCTACGTTTTGTGGCTGTCACTGTGGTTATTGTTCGATCCTATAATTAATTTGGTTTATGTTTGTATTGTTATGCAATGCTATAAAGCAACAAACATTTACTTATTGATTACTAACTTTTTGTTGTGTAAAACAGCATTTTACAGTCATCTTATCCGGGTTGATTGTCATCCAATAATTATGGATTCATCTTCGATTGTGAAAGTCAGGACTGGCAGATTGAGTTTTTTTACTACTTGTGCGTAATAAATTACATTATTTTTATAGATTACGAGCTTAATAACTTACTTTTATAAATCCAAGTAACTTTAAATTGTCATATATCAGCAAACAAGAGGCACGACGCACCGATAGTGAAGGGAAATGTAACATCCCGGATTTCGGATAATTAAATTTATATATGTGAAAATAAATTTTGTGATTGGAAGGGGTGTTAATGTAATTAAAACTATGTTTATTTTTATGATTTCCAGGTGGACCAGATGGAACGGTCCAAAAATGATACAAGAAAAAGGAAAACTGAAGCAGAGAGCATCGCGACCTGGTCACCGCGACCACAGATCGCGATGGCTTGCTCGCGGTGGAAAATGAGATTTTTGGCAGTGAGCATCGCGACCAGTCACCGCGACCACAGATCGCGATGAACTGCTCGCGATAAAAATGTCCAATTCTGGCAGTGAGCAACGCGATCACCAGCGCGACCAAAGCACCGCGAGGAATTGTAGCAACCCCCGACCCGACCCGGCCGGACCGACCCGGGGAGCGCTACCGGTTTTCAGAACTTTCAAAATCAGTTTTATATGTTTCAAAAATCATTGTGAGCCCATAAAACTCATTAAACTTTTTACGAAAATCCGGCAGAGTGCCGTTTGTTTTTCGGACTTTCCAAAACCTGTTTTTACATAAAACAATTTAAATTCACATTTTCCACAAACACTTCTATATCTCGTATCAAACAGTTGCGCACTCTGCCGTTTAGTGCGACTTATCAATCACAATTTATAAAATAAAACAAACCGACCTTAATATTTACAAACAGTTTTAATAATAAAAGACATAAATCATAAACTAATTAATTACAAAACATTTTACAAAACGTATTTACAAATTTCCTGTATATGCATGCTTTCAAATATATATACACATAACATAAATATAGCTACCCAACTGTACAATCCCTGTGACTCGGTCTGTAACTTGCTCTTCCTTCAATCTTTAGCCTCCTCTGGATTCCTGGTACCTACGCGTTAGAAACAAACTAACGCGCTAAGCATAAAGCTTAGTAGGTGTACTAAAAATTCAATTAAATAAATCACAATATATATATATATTTCAAAACAATTCCATTTCTATTGCATTTCAAAACAATTAACTTTCGAAAATCAAAGCATTAAACAATTTCCAATTACTTTAATTTCAATAATGAAGTCAATAATGTTCGTTTCACTTTTGAATTTCAATCAATTCTGGCCCACTAGAATACTAAACATTCTAGGACTGGAATATGGGTCAATGTGACGTCCGGGGTTGCCCCGCAACAACAATCACTGATATCACGTGATTGCCCGAGATTGCCCCGCAACAACAATCACTAATATCATCGCGATTGTCCGAGATTGCCCCGCAACAACAATCGCTAGTATCATTGTGATCGTCCAAGATTGCCCCGCAACAACGATCACTAAATCGGTGTGATTGTCCGAGATTGCCCCGCAACAACAATCACACAATAATAACGGCGCAGTACTGCTCAGTAAAACCCAGCTGGTATACCAACCTCCTATATCCATATCTATGTCTAGGTATCCTAGGGCCGTTACAATAAACTAAATCCACAATCAAGTCCAAAATCAACATTTAATCAACATATCTCAAATTTTTATACAATATTCTTCAAGAAAATAACAAGAACCATATAAGAGTCTAAATCAACTCTTTAAAAACAAATTCGAATTATTCGAAATGCAATCAAGTGTATCAAGCATCAATTTCACATATTTTTATACAAAAATCGAAAACGAAGATGTTCAACGAAATCGAAAACTACAACGAAATCGAAACGAAACGAAAACGAAACTAAAACGAAAACGTAAATGAAATTCTTCTCAAAACGGTTTCGAAAACGAGAGTACACCTACCTCGGTACCGTTTTTCGTTCGAGAAATCGCGGTTCCACGATTTCTTTCCCTTTTTCCCTTCCTCCTACACTTCCTTTTCTCTTCTCTCTCTTTCTTCTTCTTCTTCTTTCTTTTCTTCCCTTTTCTTTCTCTTCTCCTTCTCTTCTTCCTCTTCTTTTCTTTTCTTTTTCTCTCTCTCGGTTTGTCTCTCTTCTCTTTTCTGTTCTCTCGCCCTCTCACTCTCTTTCTTTTTTCTCAGCTGTTTTCTGTGGCTTCCACGAGAAGCCAAATTTTTTTTTATATTTTTGTCGCTACCGCGACCGCCGTCGCGACCTGTGGTCGCGGCACCAGGTCGCGATGCTCACTGGAATGCGCACACCGCCTTCCTCGCGAGCGCGCCTTGGTCGCGCGAGTGGTCGCGCTGCTCTCTGCCCGTTTTTGACACTTTCATCGCGAGCAGTCCATCGCGACCTGTGGTCGCGGTGGCTGGTCGCGTTGCTCACTGCCAGGTTTTGCCATTTTCATCGCGAGCAAGCCATCGCGACCTGTGGTCGCGGTGACTGGTCGCGGTACTCACTGCCAGATTTTACGTTTTTCACCGCGAGCGAGCCATCGCGACCTGTGGTCGCGGTGACCAGGTCGCGATGCTCTCTGGTTCAGTTTTCCAATTTTTCATTTTTTTTTTCATTTTTCACTATTCAATCCGGTCCACTGGAAATCATAAAATAAACATACATTTAATTACATTTACACCCCCTCAAATAGTAAAATTTTATTTTCACATATATCATATATATCAAAAATTCATCACCCGAAATCCGGGATGTTACAGGTGTGCTCGCGATGAAGGCGGTGGAGTTGCTCCAGAGAGCAACGCGACCAGGTCGCGACGACCGAAATTTTATAAAAAAAATAAGTCATCGCAGAAATTTTCAGAAAACAGAAAACAGAGAAAATAGAGAGAAAAGAGACCGAGAAAGAAGAAGAAAAAGAAGAAGAAGAAGAAGAGAAGAAGAAGAAGAGAGAGAAGAAAAAGGCCGAAGAAGAAGAAGAGAAGAAAGGAGAAAAGAGAAAAGAAAGGAAAAGAAAAGGAAAAAGGGAAAGAGAAAGGAAAAAGGAAATCCAGAAGAAAAACTGTGCGAAAAATGAAATTCAGGTTGGTGTACACTTCTTTTAGAAAATCTTTGTGTATTTGATTTGAATCTAAGTTTATTTGAATGTTTTGATGGATAATTGTTTCTATGTGTATTTTTGAATTGAATATTCTGAATATTTTGATTAAATCGATTTTTGATTGATAACGATTATTTTAAAAATAAATTGTTTGAGAATATAATTGTTGATTTCGAAAGAAACGGACAGTTTTGATATGACATGTTATGAAAAGTGTGGATTATGTATTTCGAATATTGTTTGAAAATGTGGATTCTTGATTTGTAATTTGAATTGTGAAACTGTTGCTTAAATGGAAAAAGAAAATAACGAATGGATGACTGTTATATCTCGCGGGGCAAACCTGGTATAGTCCAGTTTAGGCGAATCCCGGAGATAGATATTGTACTGATGATATTGATGACTGTTGTATCTCGCGGGGCAAACCTGGCAAGGTCCAGTTTAGGCGAATCCCGGAGATAGCTATTTCAATGTATCCGTGACTGTTGTATCTCGCGGGGCAAACCTGGCAAGGCCCAGTTTAGGCGACTCCTGGGGATAACCATTGTACTGATAGTGATGACTGTTGCATCTCGCGGGGCAAACCTGGCTGAGTCCAGTTTAGGCGAATCCCGGAGATAGCCAGTGCACTGTATTCCTGACTGTTATATCTCGCGGGGCAAACCTGGTATAATCCAGTTTAGGCGAATCCCGGAGATGGATATTGTACTGACATCTTTAACAGTTACATCTCGCGGGGCAAACCTGGTTTGGTCCAGTTTAGGCGAATCCCGGAGGTGAACGTTGCACTGATGGTATAGATATAGAAATGTATGCGTATGAAATGGAGTAAATTGAATAAAATGAGTATAAAATAAGTGAAAACTGAATTTTGTATGCTTTACTGATTGAATTTTTATGCTTTTATTAAACTATTTTTATACGATTATTTATTTTGATACTTGAGTTAAGTGTACACCCACTAGGCATTATTGCTTAGCGCGTTGGATTTAATCACGCGCAGGTATCAGAGACACCGGGAGAAATAAAGGATAGAGAAGAAGTAACAGCAGATTGAAGGTTCAGAGTCACAGTTTCTTTTGAGAAGTTACATTTGACTATTATTTGTATATTGTCTCTAGTGAAGCATGCATATACAGAAATCTGTAATTTGATATTTATAGATATGTTTTGTAATAAGTGTTTTATGATTTATCTTTTGTTCAAATGTTTGTAAATATTATCTATAAATGTTTTATTTGAAAATGATTGGAAGTCGCACTAAACGGCAGAGTGCGCATTGATTTGAAAAATTGGATATAGAAGTGTTGAAATGATATTGTATTATATTGTTTTATGGAAAACAGGTTTTGGGAAATCCGAAAAATAGAGGAAACTCTGCCGAAATTTTTAAAAATAATGATTTGATGGGCTCACTAGAAACATGTTTTAAATTATAAATAGAAAGTTTTGAAAACCCGGTAGCGCTCCCTGGGTCGATCCAGTCGGGTCGGGTCATGGGGTGTTACAGGAAAACTAAGGTATACCTAAATGTACTTGAAAATAATTATTGTTACATGTTACTGACTGTGTTAATCTATTGTTTCTTACTAACAGTATATAAATTTACAATTTTCAAAATTTTCTTCAGACACGTAAACAGATTGCTGAAATGTGGAAGTCATTACCCGTTGAAGAAAAGTTGCGGTATGAGAGGCATGGAAAATATCAATAACAACAACAACAACAACAACAAGAAATTATCCCCTGTTTACCAGAGGGCCGTAGCGGCTCACCCGAAGACAAAGATATTCCCACCGATTTAGACAACTTTCACGTCGATCGAACGTTCACCACTAGTTGTACCCCTTCCCGTTTGTTCCGGGTTGTTAGTGGATTGTCCGACGTCCAAAAAAAGGCTGTCAATGATATCGGTTTTGGCAACATCCTCCTCATCCCTAGCGGGCGCCTTCGTCGAGGGTTGTGCCTTTGGCTAGTCCAAAACTTTGATGTCATTTCGTGTTCACTCTGCATCCATGGAAAGACCATCATCTTGGACTCCTGTACTTTTGCCGACATTATGGGTGTCCCCAACCGAGGACAGTCAATTCCCATGGACGAAGAGCATCCTTCCGTGAGCGAATGGGCGTCTAAGTTCCCCGTAAGTGGTCGTGGAATCTGCATTAATCACTTAGAGAGACGCTTTCTTGACATGACCTCAGCCGGTACAGAATTCAAAATTACATTCTGCTTGTTCTTGCAGGGCTCTCTCCTTGCGCTTGGAAATTCAGATTTTGTAAGTGCAGATTTCATCGCACCTCTTACCAATGTTGCTGCCATCCCTTCTATGGATTGGTCTACCTGGTGTTTCAACGTCCTGTGTGATGGCATTGATAAGTTTAAAAAAAGTGGCAAGTCGTCGAAGACACGATGCGTAACTGGTTGCTTGTTCTTTCTTCAGGTACAGAACTCTTTTTTCTTAAATTTTCAATTTACTCTCTACAACGTCATCATAATTATCAAATTTTCATTAATTTACTTGTGTTCAGCTAATTTATCTCGATTCGGTTTAATTGGATCCTCCTGCTGTTGATAAATTAGTCCCACTTATTAAAAACTGGACGAGCGATAAAATAAGAACTTTTTTCTGCCATCTCCAAACCGCAGGCGGACTTCACAGTACAGAGGTACACTGCTAAATTTATGACATTTCAATAATTGTTTTTAACTACTAATAGTCTCGTCCATTTGAATAAAACTAATTAATTTAATGTGCATTGCATGCAGGTAGCCGTTGCTCAATATGTCCGAAATGCATCACGCAACGGACAACATCCGGTGGGTGCCCCATCCCCTGCACCTAACAGCTTCGTGAATCTGCTAACTGATGCCACCACAATCAAAGGCCCGTGTGGTCACGATCACGTGTTCCAGATGTTGTTGGTTGAAATTCAGTCCGTCAGGGATGAGGTCACTGCACTCAGGACCAAGGTCACCGAGCTGATGTCCAAGTTCAACAACCTGATGGATGCTGTCTTCAAAGGGACAATGAAAGGCGACAAAGGAAAACAACATGTTGATGACATCGGTACTACCTTTCATTATGCCGATCCACGTTTAACGGATGTTTTAGTGGATATCGGTTGTTTAAATCAGTCAAGTCACCCAATCATACCGCCTCCGCCAGCACAACCCGGCGTTGATACTGCTGAGAATATGCAGTCTGGGGTCCTTAATGTTTCATCCAGCGATAGGACCCCAGCACAAGCAAATGAAGACCCGAAAGTTCCATCTGTATACGAAGTGGACGAGGTTTGTACGTGTCTGTCATTGTTTACAATATTAACAATAACTTCGCTTGTACATATACCCTTTGTAATTATTTTTTATCTAATGTATAATGCAGAATACCACGGGTCACGTGCGCGTGACAGATGCTCGACAGTCACCAAATAATAAGGGGCGGACCTATCTGTACGGGCCTTTTGAAATATCCTTTCGGCTGGCACCCCCGGGTGATGTAATCATCCCATACATTTTTGACACGGATCTACGACATGAGTATGCATCATCATTACTCTTTGCAACTACTTATTATCCCTGATCCTTGGTATGTATTTGTATGTAATTTAATTTTTTTGTTTAAATTACCGTTTTATACACATACGCAGTGAAACCATATTTGAATGCAGTGATTTAGTCATTGAACGAAAAGTGTATAGATCACTTCAACCCCGTCAATTCGTTTGTAATGAGGTTAATTTTCTACAATGCCGTACAGTAACAGTAAGTTATTTATTGTTGTTTTTCTTCCCGTGAACTTACAAGTTCTTTCTTTATGTACTTGTCATTTGCCAGGTTATAGATGCTGTTGCTCATTTGTTATGCACCAACCACCACTCCAACAACAGTCCAACGAGACCGTCTATTTGGTTCCTTCCGACTTACTTTGCCGTATGCCCTGACCGTTTCCTCTGCTTTAGAAATTGCTTTTGCCACTCATCATACATTATTGTCAAATAATTTTTATTTTTTAATTGTTTCTTCTTTTAGTACCTTGCATTGACCTGTAAAGATTTGTCGACGAAGTTGTTCAAGGTTATTATGGGTAAATTCAAGGAGACATATATGCCAAACTTTAAAAACTGCAATTCAGTAAGTATTTGGTCTCTGTATTTATCATTTTAACTTCGGCTACATCATTCCATAGTTGTCAACAAGAGTCTGTTCTGTAAATTTTTGAAGATTGTATAAATTATTTGAATTTTACAATTCACATTCTACGGTGTTTCAGATTTTTATTCCAGTCAACGACGTCCGCCGACACTGGTATATGGTGCTCGTAAAATGTGAAACTGGTATTGTGGAAGTATGGGACTCCTTTCCTCCCCGTAGAGGTTTAGATAAATGACACACTGATCAAGTTCGTAAATTGATATTATTCTTATTTACGTTGTTTATAATTAATTTGTACGATAAAATAGACCATCAGCGTACAGTAGGCATTAGTAAGTATTGTTTATTTTTTAATCAAACTGTTGATCATCAGATGACATCGCTTGACATTGGCCGAAGATATCGCTGCAGCTTCCACTCAGGAATTCTGTTTCGCTGCTCTTCCTGTAAAATTAAATGAACGTGCTCCCAGGCAACCAAATGGTTATGATTGTGGTTTGTTTGTCTGAATGTTCATGCAGCAGTCTTATCCACAAACTACGAACATTAAGGAGGTATATGTCCCCCCGTCAATGATTTATGAAGTGTTACTATCTTTATATATGTCTACATATATTAATTCACAATTCAAACTATTTCATTGCAGTTTGATTGTGAAGCAACACGTCTGCTGCTGGTGAGCTTTCTATCGAATTGTTTGGAAAACGAAAGGATTCAGTAGCTGAAAATTAAAGTTGCTGCACACCAGAATGTCCCCGCTAACGAAATCCACCATGGAGGAATGAAGCGACCTGGCCCAGCGTTGAAATCGACTAGGGATGGGAAATCCACGAAGCTGTAAACATACTTACATTGATTGTTATTGTGTACATTTTTCTATAAATACATCCTTGCGTACTCAGTATTTTATTTTCTTCCGTAGGTTAGATGTTAAAAATTATTGAATCACTGTGTATGCAGCAGTACTGTTCTATACATAAAATACATGTTATATTCATCACCTATTTTTAGATATTCGTTTCGATACAAATATAATTCACTAGCAGTTAAGGTTTAAAAATTTGCAGAATCAATACGGTTCAACTATTAAATCTGTAATACTGAAGGATACAGTCGTTCCGTTAACTGTACTCAATTAATGCTTAGGGTAAAACTTTTAAGTGCTGCGTTTACCATGTTACCATGTATGGTGGTATGGTGGGATTATCTTCGCGCAAGTAGTCAAATATTCGTCAGGGATTCAGTCAATTAATCAACAATTATGTTATTCTATGCTATAGCGTACTGAACACTTCGCGACATTATAACATCACTAAGTTATCTGACAGGCCCCAAACCTACTATTTCACGTTAGGCAGCCTGCCGGCACTCCACGGTAGCTTCCCAGTCGAAGCTTGCTTGGCTGAAAGGCTTCCGTGAAGTTAAGCCGTTTCTTTATTCTGAAATTATGAGTAGGAAATTTTTTTTTTTTTATACAAAATTGTTTTATAAAAATTTTGGCAGAGTCCCTTCTGTTTTTCTGAGATACCAAATCTTGGAGACCTGTATAAAACAACTTGAACACTTCTATATTTGTTTTCAAATCTCAACTACTGTGGACCTCTAGTCCATTTCCACAAACCGCAATCATAATTCAAACAATTCAAATATCAAAATAAATAATTATTAAAAATAAATAAATCAAATCTTTAAATAAAATACTTATACACTTAAAACAATATTAAAATACAACTTAACAATTTAAAATATTATATATGCTTGTAAAACAGTCACAGCATTCTCTGATTGGTCCCACTGGTCTTCGGCGTCCCTGCAATGTCTGCACCTCTACCTGTACCTGGGGAGGTTGATTTATAAAACATAAAAACTTTAATGAGTTAAACGAGCTCAATGAGTGCTGTTAAATTTCTAAATAAACTTTAATTCTTTTTCTATTAATTTCTATTAACCTCCCTGAAATCTGAAAAGAATATAAATCTGTTTTCTAAAAATACTAAACTGATAAACTATTTCTGAAATCTATTTTCTGAAAACTATTCTAAAATTCATACTAAAAATATATTGATATCTAACTTCTGAAAGCTGTTCTGAAAACTATTCTGAAATCTAATTTCTGAAAACTGTTCTGAAAACTATTCTGAAATCTAATTTCTGAAAACTGTTCTGAAAACTATACTGAAAACCTTTCAATATTTTTGAAAATCAATAAACTAATATATTATACTTTTATGAAATCTGATAAACTGAAATAATATAGTTTTCTAATAATTGAAATGCTAAAATAATATACTTTTCTAATAATATTTTTATGATAAAACTTTTCTGATAAAACCTTTATGATAAAACTTTTCTAATAAATCTTTTCTGATAAAACCTTTATGATAACATTTTTCGGATAAAACTTTTCTGATAAAACTTTTCTAATAATTCTTTTTCTAATAAATACTTTTATGATAAAACTTTTCTAATAATTCTTTTTCTGATAAAACCCATGGAACCCTTCTGATTTCTGATACTCCATAGAACGACCCAACTGGCGCCGTACCATATGGAGGGCGTCACCAGGCGGCTAATCTGGCGCTACACTGGTAACTTCTGATATTCTGATAAAAGATATCTCATTGTCTATGTGCGGTATACTGCGTCGCAATATATAGCGAGACAACACCCCAATGTGTGGGCAACTGACAGACTCAACCCCCCTAGAGTTAGATGACTGTCCCCCTTAACTTGCCACACACAATTGGGATGTATCGGCCGGGTCTAATTCTGATAAATTCTGGTAATTCTGATAATAAATGGGTATCCATGGTTTGAAAACTATTTTCTTTACTTTTGAAAATTAGTTTTTAATCTAAAAACTTAAAATATATACATAAAAATATATTTCTTTAACTAAATTTCATGCATAAATATTTTCTCAGCTGAATACAAACTCAAAAATTCTGAAATATAAAACACTTTAATTTAAATATATCACTGAAGTAATCAACTGAAGTAATCAATTCTATTTTGAATATAAAACACATAAATATAAACAACGTATATATATTAAGTCATAAATAATTAAATTAAATCCAAGTACACTAAAGTATATTTCAACTAAAAATATAATTTTGCTTAAAATAGTTTAACACTCACTGATTTCTGGTTTTCTCTAAGTTTTGAGCTCCGGTTCCTTTGTCTCAAAACATTTCTTGACATTCTATAACGTTTCTTTTTCTCCCATACTACGGAGATTTCTCCCTAAAGTAATATATTTCCAAATAAATTATTAATATAAATACAACCACTAATATAAAACTCTATTCACATGTTTAACACTTTATTCTACAATTTCTTCTATTCTCATAAAATCAATTACATTTAATTTACTGAAAATCATGTCTCTACGATTGTATATTCCTTCAATAAATCAATTTCTCTTAAATCGAATCTCATACAACACAATCCAATACATTTTCTTGGATTTCTAAACACCAATTTGTATCAATTCATACAAATACAATGTCTAATACTTAATTACTCATCAATTGAAATCTCTACACTAGTAACATTCGATTTCTACACAAATGCTCATTCTAATCTTCATTAATTTCACATAAATAAACTTCTTTCATTTAACAACATCAAATTCAACTTCATTAAACTCAATTAAACTAATTATAGCTTCAATTTCAGTTTCTATTCAAAAATTCCCAAATTAGTGATTTAATTTCACTCCAAACACAACATTATAAACAAACTCATAATACAAGTTACTATTTCGAGAATCATTTTGATTTCTTACTTAACGATTCTAAATTCATACCACCAATTAACTCAAAAACACTCAAATTACTCAATTAATATCTCAATTTAACAATTCAAACTCAAAATCATCAAATCCCCAATTCTTTACTTACTAATTTTCTTGATTTTCATTCTAATCAACTCCAATTAAATTAATTTCAAATAAAACACTTCCAAATACTCAAATCAAACACTAAAATCACAAAACCCATCTATCAACTTCAAACACAAATAAGAGTATTTGATTTTCTGGTTTCTTTCTTTCATTTTCTAATTTCCAGCACTAAAACCATGTGTGTGTGTGTGTGTGTATATATATATATTATATTCTTTTTTATTTACAACTTGCCCCATTTCATTTTAAAACTATAAAATGGCCACAACTTAAAAACATATTCACATAATCTTGGTCACAATCTTATAACTTACAAATTAATCCATAACAATCCACTAACTCTTTTCCACAAAAATCCATTTCAATTTACTTTTCCATCAATTAATTAAATTACACTCTCATATCATAAAAATATATTTTAATTTCCAATAAATATTCTTCATACTCCAATTTATGGAAATCCTTACTATATTCACCAAAACTTATAATTTAAATTTCTCATATACTTTATGGAACCTTAATAACCATCTGGAACTATTCCAGACATTTTCCGAGTCTTTGATACCCCTTTTTAAAAACTTTCGGATTCATTCAATAAATTCCACTATAGTATTGTACAATCAATTCTAAAAAAAATATATTACAATATATGTACGTGTACAGTACAAATTATCGGGAGGGTGTATTACATTATCTAATCGCGACATTATAACACCGCGTAGAGGCTCTCTTCGCCAATTCCAACCCAGACTTTGTTATTTCGCGATATTCATGATTCCGTGAAAATTGAGGCGTTGTCATTATTTTCTATCTCCTTTGCTGTTCCGAACTGAACCTTTAGCGATCGGAGTACATGATGATGTACTCCATTGACATAATGCCTACTTCTTTCGCGAACATTAAGGTCACACAACTTCGCTGTGACATTGGCCTCATACCATCACACACGAACTTATCAGTTTGCGTCACACAATATATCGCCAACTTAATAGTTCTTGAGAAAGAATATATCGCGAACCGATAAGCCTGTCACAAACACTGTCGCGAATACATTTTTTTGTTAAGCGATTGTAGCCTTCCTTATTCCCTAACCAACGGATGCATATTGACGTTGCCCCACTGCCTATGGTTAAACACGATACAAAAATACCAGAATATCAACCCATACATTTTCCTTACCTACGGATTCCAATGGCTGTGTTTGTGCACGATAAAATATTTGAAACCGTATATTCTGGTAAAATGCATCGTTCGTACCGTAAATGTAAAACAAGAATAAAATAGCTTTTCATATATATTACCAAAGATTATTTTCATTCAAATACTTTCTTCAATACATAATCGGATTTATTGGGTTACCAAATAATAAACTAAAAGCTATATTATACCCCATTCGTTCTATTTTTATGTTAGAATTAACTGTGTCGCTGTAGTTGCTATTTACAGTTTTCATACTATTCTGTTGTTGGATTCTAATTCATGTGTCGTATGCACGACTTAATAATGATGATTTCCACCATAATTAACTTTTTCTATCATTTATATTACGTATCTTAAGTTTCCGTTAATGGTGTTATAAGATATTACTGATCACGCTTAATGAAAACAAAACAAGACACATAATTAATACTAAACTTGAAAATAAAATATATTATGTCTCACTCAATCAAATGTAAACTACCAAATTAAGACAAATAAGTAACATCCAACTTATACTACTAAACAGGATTTAAAAACAAAAATTTTACGTGTACTAAGGCTTCGTTTGGAAGAGCTTCTCGGAGTAGAACTTTTAGGATTACATATCTTTTAAAAGTAGAGCTTTTAAAAAATTACCAATGACATATACAAGAATTTTAAACATAAGATAAATGATATGAGAAAACATCTTTCCTTTCAATTAAAAAAACAATTGTAAAATGTTATAAAATAGTATGAAATACAATTTTCTAAACAAAATAATTAAAATAATAATAACAAATTATGCTAGTAATACATTGGAACTTTTATAATTGGTATTGTTGTCATGGGAGAAAAATAAAATCCATTCCCCAGTAAGAAAAACCCACAACAGAACTGATTGGGTTAATGACTAGAAATATATAAAATAAAAGCAAGGTCACACATTAAAGATGAATTTATGAAAATTCAAATGCATTAACAACAGAGAAGTTATGTTTGATATGTTAAAAAACTAAGTTATAGTTAGGATTTTTAATTTTAAAATAAGTTATTAAGGTTTTTAAGTTAAAACTAAATTATTTAGGATTTAGGGTTTAAAAGGATATTGTGAAAAGGTTTATATAAGACATTTTAATATTTTTATTTAAAAGCTGAGAAACTTATAGTTGAAAAATATAAAAATTTTATCTTCTCGCCATGCAAAACAGCTTATCTAATAAGCTCTTCCAAATTAGGAAGCCAAATATGCAACAACAATATAACATATAACAAAATGCTTCCTTTGCCAAACATGCAACAATAATACAACATACAAACAAAATTCACCACATGATAACAGGAATAAATTCAAAATAAACGGTAATTATATATTACACGCCAAAATCATAATATAAATAGTTCGATACTACCGTTCATGGGGGGTTGTTGCATCTTCATTTTGCATCTCACCTTGCCCTAACTTGATTGTTCCTAATGCTGCCTCCATTGCTCCCACACGCTCGTTCAGGTACTGAAATTTGTCGTTAATGTCCCGCTTCAATCCATCCAGTCGCCTCTCCAGAGAATTGAACATGGCAGCAGCCCATGCAGGAGGTCTTGACTACTCAGCCTCCGGATCATGACCTCCTGCCATGAGATCCTCGTCTATCCGAGATCGAACACGGCGTCTCGAAACAAACTCAGGGTCATGTTGTCCCCGACCCAAGGCGTTATAAGTGGCCCGGTCCAGATTCGACTCCTGCTGCAGCACAAAAATGTGTAATTAGACTAGGAAAACATATTTTCCCAACACCAACCTTTCTTATTTTTGCTATGGACTGTCTTATGAGGTAGCCAATATTTATGGGGAGATTATGGCGGATGGCGTAAATAAAACAGACCATTTTCTTGCTCAAAATTGCCCCCTGCTCACTTGGCAACACAGAGTAATAACTGAATTCATTCCAGAATGCCGAATCCAATTTCAGTTGTTCCCTGAACATTATGATGCCAGATGAGGTCTGTGTTGGCTGTCCAATCATCCCTAAATCTTACGCCAAAGCGTCTCTGTATGTAATGCATTTTGAGTTAAGTGCTTCCCAATCAACGTGGTCAGCATCCGTATCTAACTTGTAGTAATCATTAATTGCCTTCACAGTCATGTGAACTTGTCGCCCTCGCACATATACCACACCACCGTTTTCAAAAACTTTCGGCACCATCGCAGCATAGAACTCCAAAACCACTTTCAAACTTGCAGGAATTGGCTGTTGAACAAAACATCCCCACGATCGCTCCTTCACGACTATTAGCACGACAGTGTCCATTAATTCCTCCAACTGAATGCCTCTCTCCTGAAGGATTTCTAGATTTGAATATTTTGCCAATCGTTTATGAAACTTATGATTTAAAGCCACTATCACTTCTTCTTCTTCGTTTCCTTCTTCCTGTTGCCGTTTACTTCTGGCAGGCCCCGTAGTAGAGTGCATATCTGCGCACGGATTCATGGCTACCCTGGATGAAGTTTAATTGATTTGGCAAAGGGAGTGGAAGTTCAAATAATCTGTCGATATCCTACCTAGAGAGGGGTTGCTGTTGAAGATATGTTGTGTTTTCTGAAACGAATAATTACTTCAACTTTGAAAAGGATAACTACAATTTTTAGGTTTCGGGGTGAAGGAAACGTCTTAGGAGTCGGAGGCTTTTCAGTTGCTTAGTTATGTTTAGGGCTTTAAGTTTTTAATAATTTTAAATTTTTAAATTTTTTTTTCTAGTAAGGATCACGGCACAAGGGGTGACCACTCAGGGCCCTAAGCCCAATTGGCCCAAGAGGCCCAAGATGTTTAAATATTTTAAGGTCCACTTTAGTTATTTTTATATTGTAACATCTTAGCAGGCCCAACGGCCCAATTTATTAAACTCACATTTAGGACCTTATTTTCACTTCAGCCCCGAGCCACAAAAAAAGTATACAGATGCCCTGCTATTGTGACTACTAAGGTTTGAAAGAATTTCTTAATATTTCCATAGATTAACACTGAACTTAATTATTCTATAATGTTATTTTATGAAAAACTATGTATTTTTAGAATACCTTTGTTATCTTTTAAAAAAAAAAATTAATAATACCTTTGTTTTTTATCATCAATTTACACATTTCATAATGATCAAATCGAACCGAACCGACCCATTCGGAACCGAACGTAAATTAACTTTCCCTCGTCATAGTCCAAGGACTTTATGTAAAAATACATGTTCTACATTTACTCCACCATTAATTACTCTTTTCCTCATAACTACACCGACCTATCATTTCTCAGCTGCTCCGTCCATTGTAAGGATCCAATCTATTTACTGCTATATTTAATATCATTGGGCGGGAGTCCATCACTCACTTTATTGTTTGTACGAGACATTATTGGTTTCCAAGGACCGAATATGTTCGAGGCGGTATTCTTATCGCGAAGTAATGAATTCGTGGGACTTTTGACCCAATACTGTTCAGTCTTTGTATATTTCTGAATGCTTATAAATGAATCGTATAGCATATTTCAGTACATTAAATACATACTTTAATTTAACTTACCTTAAATGAAGACATTAATTCTCTTTCATGGTTATTGAACTTCTTGGTACAGTGTCTGTTCAACTACTACCTCTTTGAAATAAATGTCACTATTAATTGCTTTAAATTTCATAAGTAAAAAAAGGTACCCTATCTCACCTGTCCCGGTCAGTGTAAATGCCGAATGTACTAAAAATGTAATTACCCTCTTACGGCACTGAAACACTCAAAATCAATAGAAACAAAAGTCACGAATATCCCATACAAACTGATTTGTTCGCGACAGTGAGTGTTTACACTGCATGAAAAAATTCGCGTATGGTTACAGGTCGCAAAATATATGTTCGTCAGAAATCTCGAACCGTACGGGTAAGTCTACTTCTTCTGTGCAATTGTTAGTCAGTTCATTTAATAAAATGTTTTCCTAACTTATAATTACACTTCCCACTTGAAAATTACTATGACCATAAATGAAGCTAGCAACATTTATCATGGTTGTTGAACTGCTTCGTTAAATGGTCGTCCAACTTCCTCTTACAAATAAATGTTACCATTAATTGCTTTCAAAATCATAAGTAAATAAACCTTTCATATCTCACACCCCCAGTTCAGTTTAACCGCGCAATCTTATAAATACATAAGTATTCTCAACTCCAGAACTCCAACGATGGAGCATTTGTTCATTCAACTCCCTTTTCGGTGGTAATAATGCCATTACCATCATCATTATCGCTGCTAAAGTTTTACAGCTTTCTCTATCCTAGTTCATTCAAAAACCCATGCTGATGCCTTCCGTTACTCTGTCAACTCTGTGGTTGCTTTTGCAGTCACAATCCCGCACCTCCTTCTCTTTCCCAAATAACCTACAATGCAGTTCAAACCTTTCGGGTACACCGAATTACTCATTCCAATGTTTATCTGTGGTCCATCTACATATGTACAAAGATCAAAATCCTTGCCCAACACATCGTTGTTCATCTAATAACCGTTCGCAACAATGGTAGTATCCCTCTCGAAGTTTATTGTCACAATAAATATTTTCCATTTACTTTTTACAAGTAGGTGAATGAGCGTTCATTATATTCAGTCTGTTCATGTTATGTTTCCTATATTTGGTAGAATTTCGTAGGCGATTACTGTTGGCACATTGACTAAAATAATGCGCCTGCCTAGCCTAGTCCACAAACAGACTAACACAATTTTTTAATTTTTTTTACTTTATTTGCATTTTTTTTCATCCATCCATGCAATTTGACACTCGAAACCTTTTTAACACCTTCTAGTTTTGTACCGCCTCAAAATTTTCTGACATGTATTTCTCTGTACCTTTTTATTCAGGATATTAGCTAAATACTTGGGCGAAGATCAAATCGTTGCTGTGTTGTGTAGATCTTTTGGAGCTGCGTGTGCTCTAGAGCTTTAAGAACACACCATCGCTATTGGTGTTATGTCAGCTGAAATTTCACCACCACATTGATTTGGAACGTCCAATGTCAATCGCTTTCATGTCCACACTGTCGGGTGAAATGAATTTCCTTGTGGGTGACGTTCTCGGCTAAAGATTTAATTTTTTTCCATTATTCCAATAAATATATTTGTATTATTTTTCGTAATGTACTCAACAGTCATCTTCAGATGAAGACCTGTTTCGGCTCAGTACATGTCTGTATTATGATTGTAGAAGGGCAAAGGTGCAAAAAAAAAAAAAAAACTAATGCAATACTAGTTACTTCATTTTAAACTAATATTTTGATGCTCTGTCCTCCATTTACTGCAAAAGGTGGTTCAACTACCTGCCCCTTTTTGTTTTAACATATTCTTTTAAATAATTAATATTTGTGCAGTAAAAATGTCAAGAAGGGTATTTTTATAATTTACCATGCACCGTTGAAAAATATATAACATACATTCCCAAAGTAGATTTTGTTAGGATAAAAAGTCGATTAAAAAAATAAATCTAATTTTTATAAATCTACTTTTTATCCCAACAAAATTTACTTTGAGGACTATATGTCATATCTTTTGCAATGGTCAATTGCAAAATTACCCTTCTTCATCTCTTTAATACACAACTCTTATTTATTTAAACTTTATAAACGGAAAAAATATTAAAGTATAAAATTTAAATAAATAGTGGAAATCTAAGTATTGAACAAAATTGAGATTCGAGACAGAGATCGAGAGAATTGTTTAGAGAGCGATAGGGATTCAGAATTCTTCAAAGACAAAGATTTGCGAGTTTTATAGTGTGATGAATTATGAAGAGCGGAGGACTTTATATAGTATTTTTGATGTGGTAGAAAAATTAATATCATAAGGAATTTATGTGACATTGAAGTAATTTTGCAATGTCCATCATTGTAATTTTCCACAAATGGTAGCCCTTGGCCGCAACCACCGACTACATGCCGCATTTGTTGTGGCAGTGGCAGTGTGACCCAGTAGAATTCGAAAGCCAACATGGCCGCTGACCAGTTTGGCTAACGACCATTTTATTTTATAATTTTTTGTTATTATTACTTTTTAAAAAAGAATGAAAGAACCGTCGAATTGTACCCGATCCTGCTCAACGGCTTGTTAATAACCGACGGTTCCGTTTCCAATTATTAGGAAAAACTTACCGTCACAGTGGATTCCGATTCAGATCATCTGGTTCTTCACATGGGCACCAGCTGTTCCGGTTCAAAAACATCGGTTCGGTTCAAAGCGCCCTACCATTTTACCTTATCGGGCTATGTTACGTCTTTTCTCCTGCTTTCGCTTGTAACACTTTTAGCCCTAACCATCTCCGCCCTTTATGTAAACACCGTTCGTGCCGGTATCTTCGAAGTAAGACACCTGAGTACAATAATTTTTCCATTATCACCGACAGTTGTTGAAGTACATGTGAACAAACAACATTATTTTATGGTCATTTTCGGCCGATTTCAACCATTTTGTCAGGTGCGTTTTGCAATTATAAAGTATTTACAGTGATTACTTTGGGAAATTTTGATTCATTGTTAATTTCAACGGTTGATCATATTGTTAGGGTTTGATTCGGTTTTACTGTTATCAATCTATTTTCTATGAATCTTGAAAATCAGTTTCGTTGACGGAAAAAATAACAGCTCGCGAACCCACGTTAAGTTAAACAAGGGTACTTACCCATGAAAATGTCTTGTCCGATATGTATGTCTCACACACTCGGTTGACTAAAATGTCATTTTTTGGGTGTAAATTATCGTGTTTTTCTTTTATAGGATACGTTACTTATGCAACAACTATTTGTCTCAGTTCGTCTAAGGCTATACACGGAAAGGCTTCACAACCCATTAATTTTATGCTTTGCTATTCCTTTATGTATTTCAAAACATTCTTTTGCAGTCATCTTTTACGGCTTACATGTGACATTTGTCATGGAGGCAGCTACGACTTCAACTTCCAAGCCTGGCAGAACATCGTTTTTTAACTACTAGTACGCAATCAACTACCTTTGCTTTAATTAATCATTTATTACTTATTTAATCTTCTGACCTCATTTCATTATAAATTGCTATATTCCAGCGCATTAGAGTCCAAACTGTAACATCCCTAATTCCAAATAATTAATTTTGAGTATGTGGATATAATATTTATGATTTTAGGGGTGAAAAATATAATTAAACGTAACGCGACCAGTCACAGCAACCAGGGATCGCGATAAGCAGCTCGCGGTGAAAATAGTGATTTTAAACAGTGAGTACCGCGACCAGTCACCGCGATCAGAGATCGCGCTGACTAGCTCACGGTGAAAATATGAATTTTAGGCAGTGAGCAACGCGACCAACATTGCGACCAGGCACCGCGATGTTGATTGCGATGAAAGCGGTGAAATTACTCTAGTGAGCAACGCGACCAGGTGGCGCGACCACAGGTCGCGATGACCAAATTTTTATAAAAAAAAAAAAAATAAGAGGTGGTGAAGCTTCACAAAGAAGCAATCGAGAAAAAACAGAAATAGGGAGAGAAATTAGAGAAGAGAAAAGAAAAAGAAAGAAAGAGAGAAAGGAAGAGAGAGAAAGAAGAAGAAGAAGAGAAAGGAAGAGAGAGAAAGAAGAAGAAGAGAAGAGGAAGGAAAAAGGAGAAAGGAAAAGGAAAAGAGAAGGAGAAAGGAAAAAAGGAAAAGAGAAAGGAAAAAGGAGAAACCCAGAAGGAAAAAGGCATAAAAAGGGTATCCAAGTTGGTGTACACTTGCTTTTGAAACCTTTGTGGTTTTCTTATGCATTTTTGATTTGAATATGAGTTTATTTAATTATTTTGATGGTTATATGTTTATATCGTTTCTGATTTGAATATTCTAAATTAATTCGATTTTCGATTTACAGCAGTTATGTTAAAGGAAATTGTTTGAGAGGATTGTGTTAATAACGAATATTGTTTTGGAAAATTATATTGTTGAATTCGAAAGAAAGGGAATGTTTTGATCTAAATGTTATGAATTTCTTTATATGATTTGATTTAAATTTTTATATTTTGATTAAATGAATTGAGAATTTATTATTGATTTTGAAAATTATTATGGGTTTGCGATATCGTATGAATTTGAATATGTTCATGAATATTGTTTTGTGAATATCATTATTATTGAATTGATAAATATTAATTAAAATGAAAATTTAAATTATGGTATTGTGAAACGGCCCTAGGATACTTGGACATATATACGGATATAGGAGGTTGGTATACCAGCTGGGTTATTTTAGCAGTACTGCACCGATATTGATATTGATGTTGATATTATGTACCTCCCCAAGGATTTGTCTTGGGGTAGGGAGACACGTACCTCCCCAAGGATTCATTCTGGGGTAGGGAGATACGTACCTTTCTAAGGATTCGTCCTGGGATAGGGAGATATGTACCTCTCTAGGTTACCGAACACTCAATCCTAGGGTAGGGAGTTATATGTACCACCCTTGGATTGTACGAGCCTCAATTGCCGATCCTCGGGTTGGGAGTTATATTTGACAGACAGCCACTGAGGTCGAATGACCCATATTCCAGTCCTGAAATTATGTCGAGTATACCAAAGGGCTAGAATTGAAATGAGATTGAATAAACTGTTTATGAATGAATTTAGAAAATTGATATTGAATAGTTTAATTTATTAATTGAGTTAAATAGTAATTTACTTTATATTATATTATGTTTATATTATATGTTGAAATTTATTTTGTGATTTCGATAAATGAGTTTAGTGTACACCCACTAAGCATTATTACTTAGCGCGTTGGTTTTTATCACGTGTAGGTAACAGAGATACAGAGGAAGGAAAAGACTGAAGAGGTACTAGCTGCAGAGAAGAATTCAGAGTTACATTTCTGGGGTAGTTATATAGTTCTGTGTATTATATTCAGTACTCATGCATATACAGAAATCTGTAAATGTGTTATGTATTTATATTTTGTAAATAATTGTTTTATGGTTTATGTTTTTGTTTCTAACGGTTTGTAAATATTAATTATGGATTGATTTCAATTGAAAACATTTGGAAAGTCGCACTAAACGGCAGGGTGCGCATTTGATTGAGAAAGAGATTTGAAGTGTTGATTTTTATATTATTTGAATTTTTATTTGTAACAGGATTTTTGGGAAATCGGAAAAATAGAGAAAACTCTGCTAAAATTTTTAAAACTGATTTTGATGGGTTCACTAGAAAGGATTTTAAATTGTAAATTATTTGATTTTCAAATTATAAACAGAATTAAGAAAAGTTTTAAAAACCCAGTAACGCTCCCTGGGTCGATCCAGTCGAGTCGGGTCAGGGGGTGTTACACAAACACATTGACAGTGTCGAAAAAACTAAGGTATGCCACGAGGGTGCTCCATTTAATTACTATTAACGTTTATTATGTTATGTTAATATTTGTTACTAAAACTTACAATTTTCTAATTTTTAATTAGACACGTAAAGAGATTGCTGAAATGTGGAATTCATTATCATCTGAAGAAAAGTCCCGGTATGGAAATATTAAGCAACAAAATACTGTCCAACCTGTTAATGGAGACCGTATCGCCGCACCTGAATACGAAGATTTTCCGACCAATTTAAATACAGCTAATGTCCAGCCAATATTCATCACTCAGTGTATCCCATCACGTTTGTCCCGTGTTGTTAGTGGTCTATCCGACGACCAAAAACTGGCTGTGAAAGAATTAGGTTTGGGCAATATCCTCCTCATATCTAGCAGACGCCTTCATCGACATTTGTGCGGTTGGCTTGTCTAAAACTTTGACGTTGATTCGCGTTCACTCCACATACATGGTAAGTACATCACCCTCGACTCCTATACGTTCGCAGAGATTATAGGTGTTCCCAAGGGTGGACAAAACATTGAATTGTACGGAGGCCATACCTCCGTAAGCAAATGGGCCACTACGTTTTCTGTAACTGGTTCTGGAATCTGTATTAAACATTTACTGAGGCTGCTTACAGACATTACCTCATCCGATGAAGAATTCAAAATCGGAAATCGGTTATTACTTATTCTTGCTGGGCACTCTCCTTGCACCCGGACATTCAAACTCTGTATCTGCAGATTTCATCGCACCTCTTGTCAATGTTGCTGCCATCCCTGCATTGGATTGGTCCACCTGGTGCTTTAACTTCCTATGTGACGGCATTGATAAGTTTAAAAAATGTTCGAAACATTCCAAGAAACGAACTATATCTGGTTGCTTGTTGTTTCTTCAGGTACGGTAATCGTTTCATATTTACATGTTGTTTAATTTTAGTAAACCGTTACATCCTCTTACATTTACTACTAACTGTGGAGTCTTCAGCTGTTGTACCTCCATTCGCTTGAATGGCAACCTCCAGTTGTTGAAAGATCACTGCCACCAATTCAAAGCTGGACTAACAATAAGATTAAAATTTGTATATGTCGCCTACGTGCCGTTGGTGGCCTCGACAGTACGGAGGTACTCTTACTGGTATACAAATTAATAAGATACGGATCTCATGTTGGATACATTTCAAATAACTATTGTGGTTTGTGTGCAGGTTCCCATTCGGTTAAATGTCCCAATTGCAACCCGCATTGGACTTTGTCCGCTGTGTGCCCAATCCCCTGCACCTAACAGCTTTGTGAATCCGAATACTGGTTCCAAAACAATCATATACCAGTGTCGCCATCATCACCCGTTCCAGATTATATTGGGTGAAATTCATTCCCTTGCAACTGTGTTCGTTGATATCAGTGCCAATGTTGCTGATTTACGAACCAACCCCACCCAGCAAAGGGATGACTACAACAACGGTAGAAACAAAGCCGATATAAGAAAACAACACGATCAGGACACTAGTTGTTTACATCTATCACGTCCATCGATCATCCCTCATCCACAAAAACAGCCGGCGGTTTACAATTCGGTGAATATACAGTCTTCGGTCCAGTTAGATATATCAACTGATTTTGAATCTGGACATCACTACAGTAATACGTATTTTACAGCTTCCACTTCAAATTTGCCCTCAGTGCAATAGTTAATACCTGGTGTAATCGATAATGCGTCCTTACCGGACAACAATCTCTCACCAACTCCGTCAGACGTCGCTGCTGATCACATAATCACACGTGAGATTGGATGCGTTCTTACTCCAATTGAAGAGTGGGGGGTTGATGGGAACGTTAGAAACGACAAAGAAACATCTGACAACCAAAAATGCACCAATTCGTATGGTCCTTTTCAAACTACCTTTGGTCTGGTACCCCCTCTAGATGCAATAATCCCTTACATTTTTGGTAAGGATCTACCTGATAGGTACGCACCGTCCAGAAAATATCCGTTTTGTTTTTTTTGTTGAAATCCTGTTATGTATGTTAAGACAATTACATATATATATACATGTATATACATATACCTATACATACACATATATTTAGATACATATATATTTTTAACCAACTGTTTATTCAAATTAATCAGTGAAGTTCTATTAAAGTGGGGTGATTTACGTGTGGACCGCAATTGTAACATCCCTAATTTCGAATAAATATGAAAAATATGATTGAATTAATCTTGAATATGTGAATATGATATTTATGATTTGAGAGGTGGAAAATGTATATTTTTAGGTTTCCTAATGGACCAATTTGACTAGTTGAAAACAATACACGAAGAAAAGGGTGAAAACTTGGACAGTAAGCATCGCGACCAATGCTCGCGGTGAAAATAGAGAAATTGGACCAGTGAGCACTGTGACCAGGATCGCGACCAGTGCTCGCGGTGAAAGTGGCAAATTTCCACCAATGAGCAACGCGATCGAGCGATGCGACCACCGTTCGCGGTAAGAGGTTGCGATCGCTCAAAAATTTGAAAAAAAAATAGCACCCAGTGATGAAGCCAAAACTATAGTAAACACACAGAAGCACATCAGAAACCAGAGAAAACGAGAGGGAAAGAAGAGAGAAAGAAGAAGAAGAAGAAGAAGAAGAAGAAGAAGAAGAAGAAGAAGAAGAAAAGAAGAAGAAGAAGAAGAAGAAGAAGAAGAAGAAGAAGAAGAAGAAGAAGAAGAAAAGAGGAAGAGAAGAAGGAAAAGAGAATGAGGAAGAGTTCAGGTTTGGTGTACACGTATTTTTTGAATTTTCAGTTTTCCAAAAATTTTCGGAATTGTCGAATTTTAGAGTTTTTGAATTAGTTGAATTATATTGATTATAGATTATAGTTCAGGTTCGGTGTACACGTATTTTCGAATTTTTCTGTTTTTCAGAATATTTCGGATTGATTTCATTTGATTTATTTTGAGTTATTTTGATTATATGGATTACAGTTGATAGTTTGAAATTGATTCTGAAATGATTTGAATCGTGAATTATCGAAATATAGATTATATCTGAAATTTTGATTATAAATACTATTCAGAATTGATTTTAATACGTTTTGATGTTAGTATTGTTATGGAAATATATTATTGAAAATGATTTTGGGGCATTTTGATTTGAAATAGAATTATGAAATATGTTTGAGTATATTTTGGATTGATTTGATGTGATTATGGATTTAGAAATATATTCGTATATTTCCGTTATATTATATTTGATGAAATTTGAATTTTAAAAATATAGATATATCGATATGAATTGAAATTGAATACGTTGAAAAATTGAATTCGATGATTCGGAAAGAAATAAAATATGTTGACATTGGAATTGAGAAAACATTTTGGCTCTGATGTGTATAAACATAGATATGGATATAGGAAGTTGACATGTCAATTGGGTTTCTGTCTGAATAGTACTGTGCCGATTATACCACCCTTTGGATAGTACAGACCCAAAGTGCCGGTCCTAAGGTTCTTAATTCTGTTATGGGACATTTACAGCGGGTGATTCCGTTGGTGTTCCATTCTGATATTTGGTGAGTAGCCCCGTTTATGTGTCTGATGCCGAATAACCCGTAATCCAGTCCGATAATTTATGTTTTGTATTTCAGGAGCCCAATCTGAAAACTGATTTGTTATATGAAAACGCTTGAGAAATTATGAAAAATTTATCTGTTGATTGATTTTGGATATTTGATTTGATATGAGCCCCATATATTATTTATATATTTGTTATTTATAGTTTCAATAAACATATTGAATTATTTGATATAGTATATTTGTATATACAATTTTGTGTACATCTACTAAGTAATATGCTTAGCGTGTTGAGTTTTCTCGCACGCAGGTAACAAAGGTTCCAAAGGTGATAAAGATAAAGAAGAGTAGAGACTGCAAAACCAGAGTCCAGAATCACATCTTTCATGCATATATTTTGGTAGTTCGTTTGTAATAAGTTTATATATTTTGATACCGCATGCATATACAGAAACTGTTTGTATATATTTAAAAAGCTTCCGCTATGTAAATATTTTATTATCTGTTTACGTTATCTGAATATTTTTATATATATATATATATATATATTATCTTGTGATAAATTGGTTGGTAAGTCACACTATATTTGGAAAGGTGCGCAAAATTGATTTGAGAATTTGGAAGTTGATTTTTATTAATTTTAACTGTAAACAGGATTTGGAAAGTTAGAAAAATAGAGAAAACTCTGGCAAGATTTTCGGAAATTTATTTGGACCACTTTCAAAATGCTTTTAATATAGATATAAATTATGGTTATATAAAAGTAAAAGTTAGATTTTAGTATATAGTAGCGCTCTCTGATTCGGTCCGAGCGATTTGGGTCAGGGGGTGTTACAGCAATAGTTTCAGATCACTTGAACCAGGGCAATTCGTCAACAGCAAGGTGATTTTCCTATAAACGCGTACACTTCTAATTTGTTAGCTTATTACTGCGTTTAATCCCTCTAATTCAGCAGAATCACTTCTATGTACTCGACCTTCCACAGGTTATAGACGCCGTTGCTCATTTTTTGAATTATCATCATCAACCCTCCAAAAGTCCAATTGGAGTTTCCATGTGGTTCCTTCCTACTTATTTTGCCGTATGAACTTATTGTTTCCTTTCTTATATAATCTTCCACATTCGTCATTCCTGATACTTTGTTATATTAACATAATTATTCCAATTTATGGTACGAACAGAACGTCGTGTTGTTGAATCCGAAAGGGTTGACAAAAAAGGGTTTAAAGGATCTTATGAGCACGTTTCAGAAGATGCATTTGGGCAATTTTAATACATGTGAATCAATGAGTAAACTATCCCATTATTTTTCAGTACCACTTCGGATCTGTCATTCTGCAATTTACTTGACTTTACTTGTAACATCCCGGATTTCGAATTATTAATTTTGCATATATGGATATAAAAATTTATGATATGAGGGGTGCAAAACGTAATTAAATGTAAGAAAAGAAGAGTGAAAAACTGAGACAGTGAGTATCGCGACCCCTCACCGCGACCACAGGTCACGATGAGCTGCTTGCGACGAAAAATGGCATTTTCGGGCAGTGAGCAACGCGACCTGGCCACCGTGACCACAGATCGCACTGACTGGCTCGCGATGAAGAAGTGAAATTCTGGCAGTGAGCATCGCGACCAGGATATCGCGATGTGTGATCGCGATGAAGGCGGTGGAGTTGCTCCAGGGAGCAACGCGACCTGGTGGCGTGACCACAGGTCGCGACGACCGAAATTATATATAAAAAAAAAATTGGCTTCTCAAAGAAGCCACGAAACAGAACAGAAAAATAGAAAGGGAAAAGAGAGAGGGAGAGACCGAGAAAAAGAAGAAGAAGAAAGAAAGAAGAAGAAGAAGAAGAAGAAGAAGAAGAAGAAGAAGAAGAAAAGAAGAGGAAGGAAAGAGAAGAGAAAAGTGAAGGAGAAAGAAAAAAAAAAGGGAAGTAAAAAGAAACCTAGAAACACGATTTGTCGAAAGAAAACGGTATCCATGTTGGTGTACACCCGTTTTCGAATTCTTTACAAAAGTATTAAGTAGTTTTAGTTTGAATCTACGATTTATTTGAAGAATTTTGTTATTATGTGTTTCTAATACATTCTTTGGAATGATTTTCTATTTTTGAGCGTATTTTACTCATATTTCGATCGTATTTCAATTATTACGATTTCATTGAAATTACTCGTGTTAGAATATTGTCTGAATATTGGTTACTTTTCATGAAATCATATATGTATATTTTGAGAATATCGTTTGAATTTATTAAATGACCATTGATTGTAAATTATAGTGAATATTTGAAAATGTTTTATCGAAACGGCCCTAGGATACTTAGACATAGAAATGGATATAGGAGGTTGGTATACCAGCTGGGTTCAGTGAGCAGTACTGCACCGATATTGACATTGTTATTGATGATTTATTATGTACCTCCTCATGGGTTCGCCCAGGGGTAGGGAGACACGTACCTCCTCACGGATTTGTCCTGGGGTAAGGAGACACGTACCGTCCTAAGGATTCGTTCCTGGGATAGGGAGATATGTACCTCTCTAGGGTCCGAACCCTCGGTCCTAGGGTAGGGAGATACGTACCACTCTTAAGATTCGTCCTAGGGTGGGAGCTATGTTCGACAGATAGTCACTGTGGTCGAACGACCCATATTCCAGTCCTGGTTTATGTTGGGTATTCTAGAGGGCCAGAATTGAAGTGAATTGAGTGATATGGTTATAAGTGACTTTATAAATCGATTTTATATGTTTATCTCATTATTGCATTTAAATGATTATAAACTATTTATGGTTTGGTTTTGTATGGATTGTAAATTGAAATGAGTTGTTTCTGAAATCAATTTCACCTGATTTGTTTCTGTATGCTTATTATAAAAAGGTATTTATGAGTTTATTATGAAAAGTTATTTATGAATTTAATAAATAAGTTTAGTGTACACCCACTAAGCTATATGCTTAGCGCGTTAGTTATTTTTATAACGCGTAGGTAACAGGGATCTCGAAGGACAACAAGAGTAGAGAGGAGGTACCTGCAGATTGAAAAAGTCAGAGTCTCGACCGTTATTGGGTAGTTATAAAATTTTGTATGTTATATTTGGATTCGCATGCATATACAGAAGTCTGTACATTCGATATGTATATATATGTTTTGTAAATAATATTATGGTTTCTATTTGTATTTGCAAAGGTTTGTAAATAATTAATTTATGAATTATTATATTTTGTTTGAAAGTCGCACTAAACGGCAGAGTGTGCATTTGATTAAAAATGATATTTGAAGTGTTGTTGTGATTTTTGTTTGATTTGAGTTGTGGAAAAACAGGTTTTGGAAAATCAGAAAAACAAAGGGAACTCTGCCGAAATTTTTGTAAAAAGTGTATTTCGATGGGCTCACTCGAAAATGTTTTTAAATTATAAATTATGTGGTTTTCCAATGATTTGGAAATTTATTTGATGGGCTCACAATGGTATAAAAGTTTAAAGTGAATTTAGAAAGTATTTGAAAACCCGGTAACGCTCCCTGGGTCGATCCAGTCGGGTCGGGTCAGGGGGTGTTACATTACTGTTTTATATATTTGATCACATACTATTGATTATTTCAATATTTTATGATGGCATAATTTTTTTGCAGATTGTAATACCAGTTAACGACCTTAATGGCCACTGGTATATGCTGCGCATACAAAATTTTGATAAATACGTTGAAATTTGGGACTCCCATCCTTCCGGCACATGTTCATCTAATTCAAGGGTCTGTCATGTGCGTACATTGGTATGCTTTGCAATTGCCTTGTTTACGAATTGCATATCAGATAATAAATATGTAAATAACAATTTCAAACAAATAAATTAGAAGTATCTAATAAAAAATTATTTATTATCTACAGTTGCGATCCCTTGACCGTGTACTTGCCAAGCTCATATCTTCCTCCTACGATCCCCATTTCAAGTTCGAGGTGCTACCAATACAATTTCGTTATGACGTACCCACATCGCATAATTTTTTTTAATTGTGGTGTATTTGTCTGCTAGTACATGCATAAGGCCTCAACAAATTTTCCCACATACACATTTAATTTCGAAGAGGTACATTTCCCACTCCCCAAATTAATTAATTTTTTCTGTTTTAAACATCTTTGTTTACCTGCAAAAATATATTGATGCTTCATTTTATATATTCACTTCCAGCTTAATTCATAAGGCAGATGCGTGATGTTGGCCTTGTATCTTTCAACAGATCGGCAAAACGAAATTCTTTATCAGCTTAAAGTTGCAGCCATTGCACGGAACAATAATCCACATTACTGTCTCAATAGCAGAGGAAGGGTGAAGCGCCTGCAAATAACACCATCGCAAAATAAGAACAAGTCTTGTAAGACATAAAGTTAACTGTACATTTTACTTTTTTCAGATGATGTACATATGTCAGGTTTCCTAATATGCCGTATGTACATTACATATATATATATATATATATTATGTACTTTATGCGATGTTACAAATCCTTAGTCTTCCATCACCGTATATGTATGCTTTCTGTTCTGCGCACAATGTATTTCGATACAATAACAATATATTTGTTTCCCGTATTCTCTCACATTGAAGTAACACATCGGCAATAAAAGCCAAATCCATTATTGAACCGCCTAATTTTATAGCATAATCTGGCATTTAACTGGTATTTACATTTTCCAAAAACCTTATTGTTCCATTTTGCTTACATCATTTTGTTGAGGACCTAGTTTAAAATCCAACAACAAATCTAGCTTCTCTAACAATCAATAACTCAATTCAACCCTAACTTCAATTTAGCCCCAAATTACAAACACCGATAAACCCTAATTTCCCCAATTAACACAATAATACACCCAATCTTCAAATAATCCCGAAATCAATACAAATCCACAACCCTAATAATGACAGAACAAATAAATATGTGTC
>CM010619.1:7466901-7559401 GCA_003430845.1 Xanthoceras sorbifolium | reverse complement strand
AGTTGTATATTTCAATGGGAAACGCGATTTGACTGAAAACGTGTTACGAAAATGCTAGAAATACTCTATTATATATGTGAATGAAATCTAGCGACCTTCCGAGCGAAAATTTCAGTCATTCCAAGACAGTTAGAAAATGAACCATTTTTATAGGGGTTAGCAAAGAGAAGTCTAAGCAAAATTAGAAAATTCGTATATTTGAATGAGAAACGCAATTTGACTGAAAACCTTATTATGGAACTGCTACAGATACTCTATTATATATGTGAATGAAATCTAGCATCCTTCCGAGGGGAACTTGCAGTAATTCCGAGAATGTTAGAAAATGAACAATTTTTATAGGGGTTACTAAGGGAATTTTGAGCAAAATTAGAAAAGTCGTAAATTTCAATGGGCAACGCGATTTGACCGAAAACTTTGTTATATAAATGCTAGAAATATTCTATTATATACGTGAACAAAATCTAGGGTCATTTCGAGCGGAACTTGCAGTCATTCCGAGACTGTTAAAAAAAGAACAATTTTAATAGGGGTTAGTAAGAGAATTTTGTGCAAAATTAGAAAATTCGTATATTTCAATGAGAAACACGATTTGACTGAAAACCCTGTTACGAAATTATTAGAAATACTCTATTATATACGTGAGTGAAATCTGAGGTCATTCCGAGCGGAACTTGCAGTTATTCCGAAACTGTTAGAGAATGAACAATTTTTATGGGGGTTAGTAAGAGAATTTTGAGCAAATTTAGAAAATTCATATATTTTAATGAGAAACTCAATTTGACTGAAAACCTTGTAATGGAACTGTTACAAATACACTATTATATACATGAGTGGAATCTATCGTCCTTCCGAGCGGAAATTGCAGTCATTCCGATAATATTAGAAAATGAACAATTTTTATAGAGGTTAGTAAGGGAATTTTGAGCAAAATTAGAAATGTCGTATATTTCAATGGGAAACGCGATTTGACTGAAAACCTTGTTATGGAACTGTTAGAAACACTCTATTATATACGTGAGTGAAGTTTGGGGTCATTCCGAGCGAAACTTGCAGTCATTCCGATACTGTTAGAAAATGAACAATTTTTATAGGGGTTGGCAAGGGAATTTTGAGCAAAATTAGAAAAGTCGTATATTTCAATGAGAAACGCGATTTTACTGAAAACCTTGTTATGGAAATGTTAGAAACACTCTATTATATATGTGAGTGAAATCGGGGTTCATTCCGAGCGGAACTTGCAGTCATTCCGAGACTATTAGAAAATGAACAATTTTTATACGGGTTAATAAGGGAATTTTGAGCAAAATTAGAAAAGTCGTATATTTCAATGGAAAACACGATTTGACTGAAAACCTTATTATGGAAATACTAGAAATACTCTATTATATACGTGAGTGAAATCTAGGGTCATTCCGAGCGGAACTTGCAGTCATTCTGAGACTGTTAGAAAATGAACAATTTTTATAGGGGTTAGTGAGGGAATTTTCAGCAAAATTAGAAAAGTCATGTATTTCAATGCTAAATGCGATTTGACTGAAAACCTTGCTATGGAACTGCTATAAATAATCTATTATACATGTGAATGAAATCTAGCGTCCTTCTGAGCAGAACTGGCAGTCATACCGAGGCTGTTAGAAAATGAACAATTTTGATGGGGGTTATTGAGGGAATTTTGAGCAAAATTGGAAAAGTCGTATATTTCAATGGGAAACGCGATTTGACTGAAAACCTTGTTATTGAAATGCTAGAAATACTGTACTATATATGTCAATGAAATCTAGCGTCCTTCCGAGGGGAACTTGCAGTCTTTCCGAGAATGTTAAAAAATGAACAATTTTTATAGGGGTTAGTATGGGAATTTTGAGCAAAATTAGAAATGTCGTATATTTCAATGGGAAACGCGATTTGCCTGAAAACCTTGTTATGGAACTGTTAGAAATACTCTATTATACACGTGAGTGAAATCTACAGTTATTCCGAGCAGAACTTGCAGTCATTCCAACACAGTTAGAAAATGAACAATGTTTATAGGGGTTAGTTAGAGAATTTTGAGTAAAATTAGATAAATCGTATATTTCAATGATAAACGCGATTTGACTGAAAACCTCATTATGGAACAGCTATAAATACCCTATTAGATATGTGAATGAAATCTAGCGTCCTTCCGAGGGGAACTTGCAGTCATTCCTAGACAGTTAGAAAATGAACAATTTTTATTGGGGTTAGTAATAGAATTTTTAGCAAAATTAGAAAATTCGTATATTTGAATGAGAAATGCAATTTTGACTGAAAACCTTGTTATGGAACTATTAGAAATACTCTATTGTATACGTGAGTGAGGTTTGGGGTCATTCCAAGCGGAACTTGCAGTCATTCGAGACTGTTAGAAAATGAACAATTTTTATACGGGTTAGTAAGGGAATTTTGAGCAAAATTAGAAACGTCGTATATTTCAATGGGAGACGCGATTTGACTAAAAACATTGTTACTGAAATGCTAGAAATACTGTATTATATACGTGAGTGAAATCTAGGATCATTCCGAGCGGAACTTGCAGTCATTCCGAGACTGTTAGAAAATGAACAATTTTTATAGGGGTTAGTAAGGGAATTTTGAGTAAAATTAGAAAAGTCGTATATGTCAATGAGAAATGCTATTTGACTAAAAACCTTATTATGGAAATGATAGAAATACTCTATTATATATGTGAGTGAAATCTGGGTTCATTCCGGGCGGAACTTGCTGTCATTCCGAGACTGTTAGAAAATGAACAATTTTTATACGGGTTAGTAAGGGAATTTTGAGCAAAATTAGAAAAGTCTTATATTTCAATGGGAAACGCGATTTGACTGAAAACCTTGTTATGGAAATGCTAGAAATACTCTATTATATACGTGAGTGAAATCTAGGGTCATTCCGAGCGGAACTTACAATTATTCCGAGCGTAACTTGCAGTCATTCCGAGACTGTTAGAAAATGAACAATTTTTACAGGGGTTAGTAAGAGAATTTTGATCAAAATTAGAAAAATCGAATATTTCAATGAGAAACGCGATTTGACTGAAAATCTTGTTTTGGAACTGCTATAAATAATCTATTATATATGTGAATGAAATCTAGCGTCCTTCCGAGCGGAACTTGTAGTTATTCCGAGACTGTTAGAAAATGAACAATTTTTATGGGGGTTATTGAGGGAATTTTTGAGTAAAATTGGAAAAGTCGTATATTTCATTGGGAAACGCGATTTGACTAAAAACCTTGTTATGGAAATGCTAGAAATACTCTACTATATATGTCAATGAAATCTAGCGTCCTTCTGAGGGGAACTTGCAGTATTTCCGTGAATGTTAAAAAGTTAATAATTTTTATAGGGGTTAGTACGGGAATTTTGAGCAAAATTAGAAATGTCGTATATTTCAATGGGAAACGCGATTTGACTGAAAACCTTGTGATAGAACTGTTAGAAATACTCTATTATATACGTGAGTTAAATCTAGGGTTATTCCGGGCGAAACTTGCAGTCATTCCAAGACAGTTAGAAAATGAACAATGTTTATAGGGGTTAATAAGAGAATTTTGAGTAAAATTAGAAAAATCGTATATTTGAATGATAAACGCGATTTGACTGAAAAACTCGTTATGGAACAGCTATAAATATCCTATTATATATGTGAATGAAATCTAGCGTCCTTCCGAGGGGAAGTTGCAGTCATTCCCAGACAGTTAGAAAATGAACAATTTTTATAGGGGTTAGCAAGTGAATTTTGAACGAGAAACGCGATTTGACTGAAAATATTGTTATGGAACTGTTAGAAATACTCTATTATATACGTGAGTGAAATCTAGGGTCATTCCGAGCGGAAATTGCAGTCATTTCGAGACAGATAGAAAATGAACAATGTTTATAGGGGTAGTAAAATAATTTTGAGAAAAATTAGAAAATCGTATATTTCAATGAGAAACGCGATTTGACTGAAAACCTTACTATGGAACTGCTATAAATACTCTATTATATATGTGAATGAAATCTAGCATCCTTTCGAGGGGAACCTGCAGTCATTCACAGACAGTTAGAAAATGAACAATTTTTATAGGGGTTAGCAATAGAATTTTGAGCAAAATTAGAAAATTCGTATATTTGAATGAGAAACGCAATTTAACTGAAAACATTATTATGGAACTGCTACAAATACTCTATTATAAATGTGAATGAAACAGAGCGACCTTCCGAGCGGAAATTGCAGTCATTCCAAAACTACTATAGGGGCTACTAAGTGAATTTTGAGAAAAATTATAAAAGTTGTATGTTTCAATGGGAAACGCGATTTGGCCAAAAACGTTGTTATGGAAATACTAGAAATACTCCATAATATACGTGAGTGAAATCTATGGTCATTCCGAGCGGAACTTGCAGTCATTCCGAGACTTTTAGAAAATGAACAATTTTTATAGGGGTTAGTAAGAGGATTTTGCGCAAAATTTGAAAATTTGTATATTTCAATGAGAAACGCGATTTGACTGAAAAATTTGTTACATAAATATTTGAAATACTCTATTATATACGTGAGTGAAATCTGGGGTCATTCCGAGCGGAACTTGCAGTCATTCCGAGACTGTTAGAAAATGAACAATTTTTATGGGGGTTAGTAAGAGAATTTTGAGCAAAATTAGAAAATTCTTATATTTCAATGGAAACGCGATTTGACTGAAAACCTTGCTATGGAACTGCTACAAATACACTATTATATACGTGAGTGAAATCTATCGTCCTTCCGAGCGAAAATTGCAGTCATTCCGATAATATTAGAAAATGAACAATTTTTATAGCGGTTAATAGGGGAATTTTGAGCAAAATTTGAAATGTCGTATATTTCAATAGGAAACGCGATTTGACTGAAAACCTTGTTATGGAACTGTTAGAAATGCTCTATTATATACGTGAGTGAAATTTGGGGTCATTCCGAGTGGAACTTGCAGTCATTCCGAGGCTGTTAGAAAATGAACAATTTTTATGGGGGTTAGTAAGGGAATTTTGATCAAAATTAGAAAAGTCGTATATTTCAATGGGAAACGCGATTTGACTGAAAACCTTATTATGGAACTGCTATAAATACTCTATTATATATGTGAACGAAATCTAGCGTCCCTCTGAGCGGAACTTGCAGTCATTCCAAGACTGTTACAAAATGAACAATTTTTTATAGGGGTTACTAAGGGAATTTTGAGCAAAATTAGAAAAGCCATATATTTCAATGGGAAATGCGATTTGATCGAAAACATTGTTAATGAAATGCTAGAAACACTCTATTATATACGTGAGTGAAATTTAGGTTCATTCCGAGCGGAACTTGCAGTCATTCCAAGACAGTTAGAAAATTAATAATTTTTACAAGGGTTAATAAGGGAATTTTGAGCAAAACTAGAAATATTGTATATTTCAATGAGAAACGCTATTTGACTGAAAACCTTGTTATCGAATTGTTAGAAATACTCTATTATATACGTGAGTGAAATTTGGGGTCATTCCGAGCGGAACTTGCAGCTATTTCGAGACTGTTAGAAAATGAGCAATTTTTATAGGGGTTAGTATGGGAATTTTGAACAAAATTAGAAAAGTCCTATATTTCAATGAGAAACGCGATTTGGCTGAAAACCTTGTTACGGAAATGCTAGAAATACTCTATTATATACGTGAGTGAAATCTAGGATCATTCGGAGAGAAAATTGCAGTCATTCCGAGACAGTTAGAAAATGAACAATTTTTACAAGGGTTAGTAATAGAATTTTGAGCAAAATTAGAAAAGTCGTGTATTTCAAAGAGAAACGCTATTTGACTGAAAACCTTCTTATGGAAATGCTAGAAATACTCTATTATATACGTGAGTGAATTCTTGGTTTATTCCGAGCGAAACTTGCAGCCATTCCGAGACAGTTAGAAAATGAGCAATTTTTGTAGTGGTTAGTAAGGGAATTTTGAGCAAAATTAGAGAAGTCGTATATTTCATTGGGAAACGCGATTTGACTGAAAACCTTGTTATGGAAATGCGAGTAATACTCTATTATATACGTGAGTGAAATCTAGGGCCATTCCGAGCGGAACTTGCAGTCATTCTGATACTGTTAGAAAATGAACAATTTTTATAGGGGTTAGTAAGAGAATTTTGATCAAAATTAGAAAAGTCGTATATTTCAAAGAGAAACGCGATTTGACTGAAAAAGTTGTTGCGAAAATGCTAAAAATACTCTATTATATACATGAGTGAAATCTAGGGTCATTCCGAACGGAACTTGCAGTCATTCCGTGACAGTTAGAAAATGAACAATTTTTACAAGGGTTTGTAAGGGAAAATTGAATGAAACTAGAAATATCGTATATTTCAATGAAAAATGCTATTTGACTGAAAACCTTGTTGTGGAACTGTTAGAAATACTCTGTTATATACGTGAGTAAAATCCGGGGTTATTCCGAATGAAACTTGCAGTCATTCTGAGACTATAAGAGAATTTGTAGGGGTTAGTAAGGGAATTTTGAGCAAAATTAGAAAAGTAATATATTTCAATGAGAAACGCGATTTGACTGAAAACCTTGTTACGAAAATGCTAGAAATTCTCTATTATTTACGTGAGTGAAATCTAGGGTCACTCCGAGACAGTTAGAAAATGAACAATTTTTATTGGGGTTAGTAAGAGAATTTTAAGAAAAATTAGAAAATTCGTATATTACAATGAGAAACGCAATTTGACTGAAAACCTTGCTATGGAACTGCTACAAATACACTATTATATACGTGAGTGAAATCTATCGTCCTTCCGAAGGGAATTTGCAGTAACTCCGAGACTCTTAGAAAATGAACAGTTTTTATAGGGGTTAGTAAGAGAATTTTGAGCAAAATTAAAAAAATCGTATATTTCAAAAAGAAACGAGATTTGACTGAACACCTTGTTATGGAACTGCTATAAATACTCTATTATATATGTGAATGAAATCTAGCATCCTTCCGAGGGAAACTTGCAGTCATTCCGAGATTGTTAGAAAATGAACAATTTTTATAGGGGTTAGTAAGAGAATTTTGAGCAAAATTAGAAAAGTCGTGTATTTCAATGGGAAACGCGATTTGACTGAAAACCTTGTTATGAAAATGCTAGAAATACTCTATAATATACGTGAGTGAAATCTAGGGTTATTCCGAGCGGAACTTACGGTCATTCTGAGACAGTTAGAAAACGAACAATTTTTATAGGGGTTAGTAAGAGAATTTTGAGCAAAATTAGAAAAATCGTATATTTCGATGAGAAACGCGATTTGACTGAAAACCATGTAATGGAAGAGCTATACATACTCTATTATATATGTGAATGAAATCTAGCGTCCTTCCGAGGGGAACTTGCAGTCATTTCGAGACTGTTAGAAAATGAACAATTTCTATAGGGGTTAGTAAGGGAATTTTGAGAAAAAAATAGAAAAGTAGTATATTTCAATGAGAATAGCAATTTGACTGAAAACGTTTTTATGGAACTGCGATAAATACTCTATTATATATGAGAATGAAATCTAACGTCCTTCCGAAGGGAACTTGCAGTCATTCCGAGAATGTTAGAAAATTAACAATTTTTATATGGGTTAGTAAGTTTGATCAAAAATAGAAAAATCGTATATTTCTATGAAAAACGCGATTTGACTGAAAACCTTGTTATGGAACGGCTATAAATACTCTGTTATATATGTGAATAAAATCTATGGTCCTTCCGAAGGGAACATGCAGTCATTCCGAGAATGTTAGAAAATGAACAATTTTTAGAGGGGTTAGTAAGTGAATTTTGAGTAAAAATAGAAAAATCGTATATTTCAATGAGAAACGCGATTTGACTGAAAACCTTGTTATGGAACTGCTATAAATACTCTATTATATATGTGAATGAAATGTAGCGTCCTTCCGAGGGGAATTTGCAGTCATTCCAAGACTGTTAGAAAATGAACAATTTTTATAGGGGTTAGTAAAAGAATTCTGAGCAAAATTAGAAAAATCGTATATTTCAATGTGAAACGCGATTTGACTACAAACTTTGTTATGAAACTGCTATAAATACTCTATTATATATGTGAATAAAATCTAGCGTCCTTCCGAGGGAAACTTGCAGTCATTCCGAGTGTGTTAGAAAATGAACAATTTTTATAGGGGTTAGTAAGAGAATTTTGAGCAAAATTAGAAAAGTCGTATATTTTAATGAGAAACGCGAGTTGACAGAAAACCTTGTTATAGAACTGCTATAAATACTCTATTATATATGTGAATGAAATCTAGCGTCCTTCCGAGGGGAACTTGCGGTCATTGCGAGATTGTTAGAAAATGAACAATTTTTACAGGGGTTAGTAAGAGAATTTTGAGCAAAATTAGAAAATTCGTATATTTCAATGAGAAACGCGTTTTTAACAGAAATCCTTATTATTGAACTGCAATAAATACTCTATTATATATGTTAGTGAAATCTAGGGTTATTCCGAGCGGAACTTGCAATCATTCCGAAACAGTTAGACAATGAACAATTTTTATAGGGGTTAGTAAGAGAATTTTGAGCAAAATTAGAAAATTCATATATTTCAATGAGAAACGCGATTTGACAGAAAACCTTGTTATAAAACTACTATAAATACTCTATTATATATGTGAATGAAATCTAGCGTCCTTCCGAGGGGCACTTGCGGTCATTCCCAGATTGTTAGAAAATGAACAATTTTTACAGGGGTTAGTAAGAGAATTTTGAGCAAAATTAGAAAAGTCGTATATTTCAATGAGAAACGCGATTTGACAGAAAACCTTGTTATAGAACTGCTATAAATACTGTATTATATATGTGAATAAAATCTAGCGTCCTTCCGAGGGGAACTTGCAGTCATTCCGAGAATGTTTGAAAATGAACAATTTTGATGGGGTTGGTAACGGAATTTTGATGAAAATTAGAAAAATCGTATTTTTCAATAAGAAACGCGATTTGACTGAAAACTTTGTTATGGAACTACTATAAATATTCTATTATATATGTGAATAAAATCTAGTGTCCTTTCGAGGGGAACTTGCAGTCATTACGAGAATGTTTGAAAATGAATTATTTTTATAAGGATTAGTAAGCGAATCTTGATGAAAATTAGAAAAATCGTATATTTGAATAAGAAACGCGATTAAACTGAAAACTTTGTTATGGAACTGCTATAAATATTCTATTATATATGTGAATGTAATCTAGCATCCTTCCGAGGGGAACTTGCAGTCATTCCGAGACTGTTAGAAAATGAACTGTTTTTATAGCGGTTAGTAAGGGAATTTTGAGCAAAATTAGAAAAGTCATGTATTTCAGTGGGAAACGCAATTTGACAGAAAACCTTGTTATGGAAATACTAGAAATACTATATAATATACGTGAGTGAAATCTAGGATCATTCCGAGCGGAACTCGCAGTCATTCCGAGACAATTAGTAAATGAACAATTTTTACAAGGGTTACTAAGAGAAATTTTAGCAAAACTAGAAATATCGTATATTTTAATGTGAAACGCTATTTAACTGAAAACCTTGTTATCGCCCTATTAGAAAAACTCTATTATATACGTGAGTGAAATCTGGGGTCATTCCGAATGGAACTTGCAGTCATTCCGAGACTGTTAGAAAATGAACAATTTTTATAGGGGTTAGTAAGGAAATTTTGAGCAAAATTAGAAAAGTCGTGTATTTCAATGGGAAACGCGATTTGACGGAAAACCTTGTTATGGAAATACTAGAAATACTCCATAATATACGTGAGTGAAATCTATGGTTATTCCGAGCGGAACTTCCAGTCATTCCGAGACAGTTAGAAAATGAATAATTTTTATAGGTGTTACCAAGAGAATTTTGAGCGAAATTAGAAAATTCGTATATTTCAATGAGAAACGAGATTTGACTGAAATCCTTGTTATTGAACTGCTATAAATACTCTATTATATATGTGAATGAAATCTAGTGTCCTTCCGAGGGTAACTTGCAGTCATTCCGAGATTGTTAGAAAACTAACAATTTTTATCGGGGTTAGTAAGGGAATTTTGAGCAAAATTAGAAAAATCGTATATTTCAATGAGAAACGCGATTTGACTGAAAACCTTGTTATGGAACTGCTATAAATACTCTATTATATATGTGAATGAAATTTAGCGTCCTTCCGAGCGGAACTTGCAGTCATTCCGAGACTGTTAGAAAATGAACAATTTTTATAGGGGTTACTAAGGGAATTTTGAGTAAAATTAGAAAAGTCGTATATTTTAATGGGAAATGCTAGAAATACTCTATTATATACGTGAGTGAAATCTAGGGTCATTCCGAGACAGTTAGAAAATGAACAATTTTTACAAGGGTTAGTAAGGGAAATTTTAGCAAAACTAAAAATATCGTATATTTCAATGAGAAATGCTATTTGATTGAAAACCTTGTTATGGAACTGTTAGAAATAATCTATTATATACGTGAGTAAAATCTGCAGTCATTCCAAACGGAACTTGCAGTCATTCCGAGACTGTTAGAAAATGAACAATTTTTATAGGGGTTAGTAAGGGAATTTTGAGAAAAATTAGAAAAATGATATATTTCAATGAGAAACGCGATTTGACTACAAACTTTGTTATGGAACTGCTATAAATACTCTATTATATATGTGAATAATATCTAGCGTCCTTCCGAGGGTTACTTGTAGTCATTCCGAGAATGATAGAAAATGAACAATTTTTATAGGGGTTAGAAAGGGAATTTTGAGCAAAATTAGAAAAATCGTATATTTCAATGAGAAACGCGATTTGACTGAAAACCTTGTTATGGAAATGCTATAAATACTCTATTATATATGTGAATGAAATCTAGCGTCATTCCAAGCGGAACTTGCAGTCATTCCGAGGCTGTTAGAAAATGAACTATTTTTACAAGGGTTGGTAAGGGAAATTTTAGCAAAACTAAAAATATCGTATATTTCAATGAGAAATGCTATTTAATTGAAAACATTGTTATGGAACTGTTAGAAATACTCTATCATATACGTGAGTGAAATCTAGGTCATTCCAAACGGAACTTGCAGTTATTCCGAGACTGTTAAAAAATGAACAATTTTTATAGGGGTTAGTAAGGGAATTTTGAGCGAAATTAGAAAAGTCGTATTATTCAATGGGAAACGCGATTTGACTGAAAACATTGTTATAGAAATGCTAGAAATACTCTATAATATACGTGAGTGAAATCTAGGGTTATTCCGAACGGAACTTGCAATCATTACGAGAAAGTTAGGAAATGAACAATTTTTATAGAGGTTAGCAAGACAATTTTGAGCAAAATTAGAAAAATCATATATTTCAATGAGACACGCGATTTGACTAAAAATCTTGTCATGGAAATGCTATAAATACTCTATTATATATGTGAATGAAATTTGTCGTCCTTCCGAGGGGAACGTGCATTCATTCCGAGAATGTTAGAAAATGAACAATTTTTATAGGGGTTAGTAAGAGAATTTTGATGAAAATTAGATAAATCGTATATTTCAATGAGAAACGCAATTTGACTGAAGACCATGTTGTAGAACTGCTATAAATACTCTATTATATATGTGAATGAAATCTAGCGTCCTTCCGAGCTGAACTTGCAGTCATTCCGAGACTGTTAGAAATTGAAAAAAAATTTTAGGGGTTACTAAGGGAATTTTGAGCAAAATTAGAAAAGTCGTATATTTCAATGGGAAATGCGATTTGACCGAAAACCTTGTTATGAAAATTCTAGAAATACTCTATTATATACTGGAGTGAAATCTAGGGTCGTTCCGAGCGGAACTTGGAGTCATTCCGAGACTATTAGAAAATGAACTATTTTTACAATGGTTAGTAAGGGAAATTTGAGCAAAACTAAAAATATCGTATATTTCAATGAGAAATGCTATTTGATTGAAAACCTTGTTATGGAACTGTTAGAAATACTCTATTATATACGTGAGTTAAATCTGGGGTCATTCCGAACGGAACTTGCACTCATTCCGAGACTGTTAGAAAATGAACAATTTTTATAGGGGTTAGTAAGGGAATTTTGAGCAAAATTAGAAAAGTCGTGTATTTTAATGGGAAACGCGAATTGACGAAAAATCTTGTTATGGAAATACTAGAAATACTCCATAATATACGTGAGTGAAGTCTAGGGTTATACCGAACGGAACTTCCAGTCATTCCGAGACAGTTAGAAAATGAACAATTTTTATGGGGGTTTGTAAGAGAATTTTGAGCAAAATTAGAAACGTCGTATTATTCAATGGGAAACACGATTTGACTGAAAACATTGTCATAAAAATGCTAGAAATACTCTATAATGTACGTAAGTGAAATCTAGCGTCCTTCTGAGGGGAACTTGCAGTCATTCCGAGACTGTTAGAAAATGAACAATTTTTATAGGGGTTAGTAAGAGAATTTTGAGCAAAATTAGAAAAATCGTATATTTCAATGAGAAACGCGATTTGACTACAAACTTTCTTATAGAACTGCTATAAATACTCTATTATATATGTGAATAAAATCTAGCGTCCTTCTGAGGGGAACTTGCAGTCATTCCGGTAATGTTAGAAAATGAACTTTTTTTATAGGGTAAGAGAATTTTGATAAAAATTAGAAAAATCGTATATTTCAATGAGAAACGCGATTTGACTGAAAACCTTGTTATGAAACTGCTATAAATACTCTATTATATATGTCAATGAAATCTAGCGTCCTTCCGAGCGGAACTAGCAGTCATTTCGAGACTGTTAGAAAATGAACAATTTTTATAGAGGTTACTTAGGGAATTTTGAGCAAAATTAGAAAAGTCGTATATTTCATGGGAAATGCGATTTGACCCAAAACCTTGTTATGGAAATGATAGAAATACTCTATTATACACGTGAGTGAAATCTAGGGTCATTCCGAGCGGAACATGCAGTCATTCCGAGAGAGTTAGAAAATGAACAATTTTTACAAGGGTTAGTAAGGGAAATTTGAGCAAAACTAAAAATATCGTATTTTTCAATGAGAAATGCTATTTGATTGAAAACCCTATTATGGAACTGTTAGAAATACTCTATTACATACGTGAGTGAAATCCGAGGACATTCCGAACGGAATTTACAGTCATTCCGAGACTGTTAGAAAATGAACAATTTTTATAGCGGTTAATGAGGGAATTTTGAGCAAAATTAGAAAAGTCGTATATTTCAATAAGAAAAGCGATTTGACTGAAAACATTGCTATAGAAATGCTAGAAATACTCTATAATATATGTGAGGGAAATCTAGGGTTATTCCGGGCGGAACCTGCAATCATTCCAAGACAGTTAGAAAATGAACAATTTTTATAGAGGTTAGTAAGAGAATTTTGAGCAAAATTAGAAAAATCGTATATTTCAATGAGAAACGCGATTTGACTGAAAATCTTGTCATGGAACTGTTATAAATACTCTATTATATATGTGAATGAAATTTATCGTCCTTCCGAGGGGAACGTGCATTCATTCCGAGAATGTTAGAAATTGAAGAATTTTTATAAGGGTTAGTAAGAGAATGTTGATGAAAATTAGAAAACTCGTATATTTCAATGAGAAACGCGATTTGACTGAAAACCTTGTTATGGAACTGCTATAAATACTCTATTATATATGTGAATTAAATCTAGCGTCCTTCCGAGCTGAACTTGCAGTCATTCCGAGACTGTTAGAAAATGAAAGAAAAATTTTAGGGGTTACTAAGGGAATTTTGAGCAAAATTAGAAAAATCGTATATTTCAATGGGAAATGCGATTTGACCGAAAAACTTGTTATGAAAATGCTAGAAATACTTTATTATATATGTGAGTGAAATATAGGGTCATTCCGACCGGAACTTGCAGTCATTCCGACCGGAACTTGCAGTCATTCCGAGACAGTTAGAAAATGAACTATTTTTACAAGGGTTAGTAAGGGAAATTGGAGAAAAAAAAAATATCGTATATTTCAATGACAAATGCTATTTGATTGAAAATCTTGTTATGGAACTGTTAGAAATACTCTATTATATACGTGAGTGAAATCTGGGGTCATTCCGAACGGAACTTGCACTCATTCCGAGACTGTTAGAAGATGAACAATTTTTATAATGTAAGGAAATTTTGAGCAAAATTGGAAAAGTCGTATTATTCAATGGGAAACGCGATTTGACTGAAGGCATTGTCACAAAAATGCTAGAAATACTCTATAATATACGTAAGTGAAATCTAGGGTTATTCCGAGCGGAACTTGCAATCATTCCGAGACAGTTAGAAAATGAACAATTTTTATGGGGGTTAGTAAGAGAATTTTGAGTAAAATTAGAAAATTCGTATATTTCAACGAGAAACGCGATTTGACCGAAATCCTTGTTATTGAACTGCTATAAATACTCTATTATATATGTGAATGAAATCTAGCGTCCTTCCGAGGGTAACTTGCAGTCATTCCGAGACTGTTAGAAAATGAACAATTTTTATAGGGTAACGTAAGGGAATTTTTAGCAAAATTAGAAAAGTCGTATTATTCAATGGGAAACGCGATTTGACTAAAAAACTTGTTATAGAAGTGCTAGAAATAGCCTATAATATACGTAAGTGAAATCTAGGGTTATTCCGAGCGGAACTTGCAATCAGTCCGAGACATTTAGAAAATGAACAATTTTTATAGGGGTTAGTAAGAGAATTTTGAGCAAAATTAGAAAAATCGTATAATTCAATGAGAAACGCGATTTGACTGAAAATCTTGTCATGGAACTGCTATAAATACTCTATTATATATGTGAATGAAATCTAGCGTGTAACATCCCAAATTTCGAGTAATTAATTTTGAATATGTGAAAATAAATTTTGTGAATTGAGGGGTGTACGAAGAGAGAGTGAAAAACTGAGATAGTGAGCATCGCGACCTGGCCATCGCGACCACAGATCGCGATGAGCTGCTCGCGATGAAGAATGTTGATTCTTGGCAGTGAGCACCGCGACCAGTCACCGCGACCACAGATCGCGATGAAAAAGTGACAATCTTGGCAGTGAGCAACGCGACCACCATCGCTACTAGGTTACCGCGTGGTGTGATCGCGATGAAGGCGGTGGAGTTGCTCCAGAGAGCAACGCGACCAGGTCACCGCGACCACAGGTCGCGACGACTGAAATTTTATAAAAAAAATAAGTCATCGTAGAAATCTCCAGAAAACAGAAAACAGAGAAAGCAGAGAAAAAAGAGACCGAGAAAGAAAAAGAAAAGAGAGAAAAGAAGAAGAAGAAGAAGAAGAAGAAGAAGAAGAAGAGAAGAAGAAGAGAAGAAGAAGAAGAGAGAGAAGAAAAAGAAGAAGAAGAAAGGAAGAAGAAAGGAAGAAGAAAGGAAAGAGAAAGAAAAGGAAAAGAAAAGAGAAAAGGAAAGAGAAAGGGAAAAGAAAATCCAGAAGAAAAACTGTGTGGAAAACGAAATCCAGGTTGGTGTACACTTCTTTTCGAAAACCCTTTTGTGTTTTTGAGTTGAATCTAAGTTTATTTGAATATTTTGATGAATATTTGTTTACATGTATTTTTGATTTGAATATTCTGAATATTTTGATTACATCGATTTTTGATTTACAACGATTATTTTAAAAATAAATTGTTTGAGAATATAATTGTTGATTTCGAAAGGAACGGAAAGTTTTGCTATGAAATGTATGAATTATATATTACTAATATTGTTTGAAACGGTGGATTCTTGATTTTTAATTTGAATTGTGAAACGGTTGTTTAATTGGAAAAAGAATATAACGAATGGATGACTGTTATATCTCACGGGGCAAACCTGGTATAATCCAGTTTAGGCGAATCCCGGAGATAAATATTGCACTGATGATATTGATGACTGTTGCATCTCGCGGGGCAAACCTGGCAAGGTCTAGTTTAGGCGAATCCCGGAGATAGCCATTTTACTGTAGCCATGACTGTTGCATCTCGCGGGGCAAACCTGGCAAGTCCAGTTTAGGCAAATCCCGGAGATAGCCATTTCACTGTGTCTATGATTGTTGCATCTCGAGGGGCAAACTTGGCAAGTCCAGTTTAGGCAAATCCCGGAGATAGCCATTGTACTGATAATGATGATTGCTGCATCTCGCGGGGCAAACCTGGCTGAGTCCAGTTTAGGCGAATCCCGGAGATAAATATTGCACTGATGATATTGATGACTGTTGCATCTTGCGGGGCAAACCGGGCAAGGTCCAGTTTAGGCGAATCCCGGAGATAGCCATTTTACTGTAGCCATGACTGTTGCATCTTACGGGGCAAACCTGGCAAGTCCAGTTTAGGCGAATCCCGGAGATAGCCATTGTACTGATAGTGATGATTGCTGCATCTCACGGGGCAAACCTGGCTGAGTCCAGTTTAGGCGAATCCCGGAGACAGCTAGTGCACTGTATCTCTGACTGTTATATCTCGCGAGGCAAACCTGGTATAATCCAGTTTAGGCGAATCCCGGAGGTGAACGTTACATTGATGTTACAGAAATAGAAATGTATGATGAGTGTATGACCAGAATAGAGAATGAAAGTGAATAAAATGTTTATATAAATAAAATGTTCATAAAAGAATTGAAAACTGAATTTTGTATGCTTTACTGATTTTATTTAGATGCTTTTATTAAGCTGTTTATATATGATATCTTTCAGTAAGGAAGTTAAAGATTGAAATGTTTTTATACGATCGTAGTGGAATATTATGAAATGATGAAAATTGAAATGTTTTTATTATGAAATGATTATTTATTTTGATACTTGAGTTAAGTGTACACCCACTAGGCATTATTGCTTAGCGCGTTGGATTTAATCATGCGCAGGTATCAGAGACACCGGGAGAAATAAAGGATAGAGAAGAAGTAACAGCAGATTGAAGGTCCAGAGTCACAGTTTCTTTTGAGTAGTTATAAGTGAATATTATTTGTATATTGTATTTAGTGAAGCATGCATATACAGAAATCTGTAATTTGACATGTATTTATATGTTTTGTAATATGTGTTTTATGATTTATATTCTTTGCAAATGTTTTTACATACTAATTATATATGTCTTGTTTGAAAATGATTGGAAGTCGCACTAATCAGCAGAGTGCGCAGTGATTTGAAAATGTGGATATAGAAGTGTTGAAGGTATATTGTATTATAATTGTTTTATTGAAAACAGGTTTTTGGGAAATCCGAAAAATAGAGGAAACTCTGCCGAAATTTTTAAAAAATAATGATTTGATGGGCTCACTAGAAACATATTTTAAATTAGTAATTGATACGATTTTCAATGGTTTGTAATATATAAAGTCAATTTAGAAAGTTTTGAAAACCCGGTAGCGCTCCCTGGGTCGATCCAGTCGGGTCGGGTCAGGGCGTGTTACATAGCGTCCTTCCGAGGGGAACATACTTTCATTCCGAGACTGTTAGAAAATGAACAATTTTTATAGGGGTTAGTAAGGAAATTTTAAGCAAAATTAAAAAAGTCGTATATTTCAATGAGAAACGCGATTTGACAGAAAACCTTGTTATAGAACTGCTATAAATACTTTATTATATTGTGAATAAAATGAAGCGTCCTTCCGAGGGGAACTTGCAGTCATTCCGAGAATGTTAGAAAATGAACAATTTTTATAGGGGTTAGTAAGAGAATTTTGATGAAAATTAGAAAAATCATATATTTCAATAAGAAACGCGATTTGACTGAAAACTTTGTTATGGAACTGCTATAAATATTCTATTATATATGTGAATAAAATCTAGCGTCCTTTTGAGGGGAACTTGCAGTTATTCCGAGAATGTTAGAAAATGAACAATTTTTATAGGGGTTAGTAAGAGAATTTTGATGAAAATTAGAAAAATCGTATATTTAAATGAGAAACGCGATTTGATTGAAAACCTTGCTATGGAACTGCTATAAATAATCAATTATATATGTGAATGAAATCTTACGTACTTCTGAGCGGAACTTGCAGTTATTCCGAGGCTGATAGAAAATGAAAAATATTTTTTATGGTTACTAAGGGAATTTTGAGCAAAATTAGAAAAGTCGTATTTTTCAATGGGAAATGCGATTTGACCGAAAACCTTGTAACGGAAATGCTAGAAATACTCTATTATATACGTAAGTGAAATCTAAGGTTATTCCAAGCGAAACATGCAGTCATTCCAAGACTGTTAGAAAATGAACTAATTTTACAAGGGTTAGTAACGGAAATTTGAGCAAAACTAAAAATATCGTATTTTTCAATGAGAAATGCTTTTTGATTGAATACCTTGTTATGGAACTGTTAGAAATACTCTATTATATACGTGAGTGAAATCGGGGGTCATTCCGAACGGAACTTGCAGTTATTTCGAGACTGTTAGAAAATGAACAATTTTTATAGGAGTTAGTAAGGGAATTTTGAACAAAATTAGAAAAGTCGTATTATTCAATGGGAAACGCTATTTGACTGAAAACATTGTTATAGAAATGCTAGAAATACTCTATAATATACGTAAGTGAAATGTAGGGTTATTCCGAGCGGAACTTGCAATTTTTCCGAGACAGTTAGAAAATGAACAATTTTTATAGGGGTTAGTAAGAGAATTTTGAGCAAAATTAGAAAATTCGTATATTTCAATAAGAAACGCGATTAGACAGAAATCCTTGTTATTGAACTGCTATAAATACTCTATTATATACGTTAGTGAAATCTAGGGTTATTCCGAGCGGAACTTGCAATCATTCCGAAACAGTTAGACAATGAACAATTTTTATAGGGGTTAGTAAGAGAATTTTAAGCAAAATTAGAAAATTCATATATTTCAATGAGAAACGCGATTTGACAGAAAACCTTGTTATAAAACTGCTATAAATACTCTATTATATATGTGAATGAAATCTAGCGTCCTTCCGAGGGGAACTTGCGGTCATTCCGAGATTGTTAGAAAATGAACAATTTTTATAGGGGTTAGTAAGAGAATAGTGATGAAAATTAGAAAAATCGTATGTTTCAATAACAAACGCGATTTGATTGAAGACTCTGTTATGGAACTGCTATAAATATTCTATTATATATGTGAATAAAATCTAGCGTCCTTCCGAGGGGAACGTGCATTCATTCCGAGACCGTTAGAAAATGAATAATTTTTATAGGGGTTAGTAAGGGAATTTTGAGCAAAATTAGAAAAGTCGTATATTTCAATGATAAACGCGATTTGACAGAAAACTTTGTTATAGAACTGCTATCAATACTCTATTATATATGTGAATAAAATCTAGCGTCCTTCCGAGGGGAACTAGCAGTCATTCCGAGAATGTTAGAAAATGAACAATTTTTATAGGTGTTAGTAAGAGAATTTTGAGCAAAATTAGAAAAATCGTATATTTCAATGAGAAACGCGATTTGACAAAAAACCTTGTTATGGAACTGCTATAAGTAATCTATTATATATGTGAATGAAATCTTGCGTACTTCCGAGCGGAACTTGCAGTTATTCCGAGGCTGTTAGAAAATGAAAAAAAAAATTTAGGGGTTACTAGGGAATTTTGAGCGAAAGTAGAAAAGTCGTATATTTCAATGAGAACCGCGATTTGACTGAAAACCTTGCTATGGAACTGTAAGAAATATTCTTTTATAGCCGTAAGTGAAATCTAGGATCATTCAGTAGCGGAACTTGCTCTAGTTTCGAGGCAGTAAAAAAATCAACAATTTTCATGGGATTTAGTAAGAGAATTTTGAGCAAAATTAGATTAGTCGTATATTTCAATGAGAAACACGATTTGACCGAAAACCTTGTTATGAAACTGTAGGAAATACTCTTTTATAATTGTGAGTGAAATCTAGGATCAATCCAAGCGGAACTTGCAGTAATTCTGAGACATTAAAAAAATCGACAATTTTCATGAGGGTTAGAAAGGGAATTTGGTACGAAATTAGAAAAGTCGTGTATTTCAATGAGAAACACGAGTTGACCGAAATCCTTGTAATGGAACTGTAAGAAATACTCTTTTATATCTGTGAGTGAAATCTAGGACCATTCCGAGCAGAACAAGCTGTCATTCTTGAACAGTAAAAAAATCATCAATTTTCATATAGGTTAGTAAGGGAATTTTGAGCAAAATTAGATAAGTCGTATATTTCAATGAGAAACACGAGTTGACCGAAAACCTTGTTATGGAACTTTAAGAAATACTCTTTTATAACCGTGAGCCAAATCTAGGATCATTCCGAGAGGAACTTGCAGTAATTCTGGGACAGTAAAAAAATCAACAATTTTCATGGGAGTTAGTAGGAGAATTTTGAGCAAAATTAGAAAAGTCGTATATTTCAAACAGAAACACGATTTGACAGAAAACCTTGTTATGAAACTGTAAGAAATACTCTGTTATATCCGTGAGTGAAATCTAGGGTAATTCCGAGCGTAACTTGCTTTCATTCTGAGCGGAACTTGCAGTCATTCCTAGACAGTAAAGAAATAAATAATTTTCATATGGGTTAGTAAGAGAATTTTGAGCGAAATTAGAAAAGTCGTATATTTCAACGAGAAACGTGATTTGACAGAAAAATTTGTTTTGGAAATGTAAGAAATAGTCTGTTATATACGTGAGTGAAATCTAGTGTCATTTGGAGCGGAACTTGCAGTCATTCAAAGACAGTAAAAAAAACAACAATTTTCATAGGGGTTAGTAAGAGAATTTTGAGCGAAATTAGATTAGTCGTATATTTCAATGAGAAACGCGATTTGACAGAAAACCTTGTTATGAAACTGTAAGAAATACTCTTTTATAATCATGAGTGAAATCTAGGATCAATCCGAGCGGAACTTGCAGTAATTCTGAGACATTAAGAAAATCGTCAATTTTCATGGGGGTTAGAAAGGGAATTTTGTGCGAAATTAGAAAAGTCGTGTATTTCAATGAGAAACACGAGTTGACCGAAATCCTTGTAATGGAACTGTAAGAAATACTCTTTTATATCTGTAAGTGTAATCTAGGACTATTCCGAGCAGAACAAGCTGTCATTCCTGAACAGTAAAAAAATCAACAATTTTCATATAGGTTAGTAAGGGAATTTTGAGCAAAATTAGATAAGTCGTATATTTCAATGAGAAACACGAGTTGACCGAAAACCTTGTTATGGAACTGTAAGAAATACTCTTTTATGACCGTGAGCCAAATCTAGGATCATTCCGAGAGGAACTTGCAGTAATTCCGAGACAGTAAAAAAATCAACAATTTTCATGGGCGTTAGTAGGAGAATTTTGAGCAAAATTAGAAAAGTCGTATATTTCAAACAGAAACGCGATTTGACAGAAAACCTTGTTATGAAACTGGAAGAAATACTCTGTTATATCCGTGAGTGAAATCTAAGGTCATTCCGAGCATAACTTGCATTCATTCTGAGCGGAACTTACAGTCATTCCTTGACAGTAAAAAAATAAATAATTTTCATATGGGTTAGTAAGGGAATTTTGAGCGAAATTAGAAAAGTCGTATATTTCAACGAGAAACGTGATTTGACAGAAAAATTTGTTTTGGAAATGTAAGAAATAGTCTGTTATATACGTGAGTGAAATCTAGTGTCATTTGGAGCGGAACTTGCAGTTATTCAAAGACAGTAAAAAAAACAACAATTTTCATATGGGTTAGTAAGAGAATTTTGAGCGAAATTAGATTAGTCGTATATTTCAATGAGAAACGCGATTTGACTATAAACTTTGTTATGGAACTGCTATAAATACTCTATTATATATGTGAATAAAATCTAGCGTCCTTCTGAGAGGAACTTGCAGTCATTCCGAGATTGTTTGAAAATGAATAATTTTTATAGGGGTTAGTAAGAGAATTTTGAGCAAAATTAGAAAAGTTGTATATTTCAATGAGAAACGCGATTTGACAGAAAACCTTGTTATGGAATTTCTATAAATACACTATTATAATTGTGAATAAAATCTAGCATCCTTCCGAGAGGAACTTCCAGTCATTCCGAGAATGTTAGAAAATGAACAATTTTTATAGGGGTTAGTAAGAGAATTTTGATGAAAATTAGAAAAATCGTATATTTCAATGAGAAACGCGATTTGACTGCAAACCTTGTTATGGAAGTGCTATAAATATTCTATTATATATGTGAAGAAAATCTAGCGTCCTTCCGAGGGGAACTTCTAGTCATTCCGAGAATGTTAGAAAATGAACAATTTTTATAGGGGTTAGTAAGAGAATTTTGATGAAAATTAGAAAAATCATATATTTCAATAAGAAACGCGATTTGACTGAAAACTTTGTTATGGAACTGCTATAAATATTCTATTATATATGTGAATAAAATCTAGCATCCTTCTGAGGGGAACTTGCAGTTATTCCGAGAATGTTAGAAAATGAACAATTTTTATAGGGGTTAGTAAGAGAATTTTGATGAAATTTAGAAAAATCGTATATTTCAATGAGAAACGCGATTTGACTGAAAACCTTGCTATGGAACTGCTATAAATAATCAATTATATTTGTGAATGAAATCTTGCGTACTTCTGAGCGGAACTTGCAGTTATTCCGAGGCTGATAGAAAATGAAAAAAAAATTTTGGGGTTACTAAGGGAATTTTGAGCAAAATTAGAAAAATCGTATTTTTCAATGGGAAATGCGATTTGACCGAAAACCTTGTAACAGAAATGTTAGAAATACTCTATTACATACGTGAGTGAAATCTAAGGTTATTCCGAGCGAAACTTGCAGTCATTCCAAGACAGTTAGAAAATGAACTATTTTTACAACGTAAGGGAAATTTGAGCAAGACTAAAAATATCGTATATTTCAATGAGACATGCTTTTTGATTGAATACCTTGTTATGGAACTGTTAGAAAAACTCTATTATATACGTGAGTGAAATCGGGGGTCATTCCGAACGGAACTTGCAGTCATTTCGAGACTGTTAGAAAATGAGCAATTTTTATAGGAGTTAGTAAGGAAATTTTGAGCAAAATTAGAAAAGTCGTATTATTCAATGGGAAACGCTATTTGACAGAAAACATTGTTATAGAAATGCTAGAAATACTCTATAATATACCTAAGTGAAATGTAGTGTTATTCCGAGCAGAACTTGCAATTATTCCGAGACAGTTAGAAAATGAACAATTTTTATAGGGGTTAGTAAGAGAATTTTGAGCAAAATTAGAAAATTCGTATATTTCAATGAGAAATGCGTTTTTAACAGAAACCCTTGTTATTGAACTGCTATAAATACTCTATTATATACGTTAGTGAAATCTAGGGTTATTCCGAGCGGAACTTGCAATCATTCTGAAACAGTTAGACAATGAACAATTTTTATAGGGGTTAGTAAGAGAATTTTGAGCAAAATTAGAAAATTCATATATTTCAATGAGAAACGCGATTTGACAGAAAATCTTGTTATAAAACTGCTATAAATACTCTATTATATATGTGAATGAAATCTAGCGTCCTTTCGAGGGGCACTTGCGGTCATTCCGAGATTGTTAGAAAATGAACAATTTTTATAGGGGTTAGAGAGAGAATAGTGATGAAATTTAGAAAAATCGTATATTTCAATAAGAAATGCGATTTGACTGAAGACTCTGTTATGGAACTGCTATAAATATTCTATTATATATGTGAATAAAATCAAGCGTCCTTCCGAGGGGAACGTGCATTCATTCCGAAACTGTTAGAAAATGAATAATTTATATAGGGGTTAGTAAGGGAATTTTGAGCAAAATTAGAAAAGTCGTATATTTCAATGATAAACGCGATTTGACAGAAAACTTTGTTATAGAACTGCTATCAATACTCTATTATATATGTGAATAAAATCTAGCGTCCTTCCGAGGGGAACTATCAGTCATTCCGAGAATGTTAGAAAATGAACAATTTTTATAGGGGTTAGTAAGAGAATTTTGAGGAAAATTAGAAAAATCGTATATTTCAATGAGAAACGCGATTTGACAAAAAACCTTGTTATGGAACTGCTATAAGTAATCTATTATATATGTGAATGAAATCTTGCGTACTTCCGAGCGGAACTTGCAGTTATTCCGAGACTGTTAGAAAATGAAAATTTTTTTTAGGGGTTACTAGGGAATTTTGAGCGAAAGTAGAAAAGTCGTATATTTCAATGAGAACCGCGATTTGACTGAAAACCTTGCTATGCAACTGTAAGAAATATTCTTTTATAACCGTGAGTGAAATCTAGGATCATTCAGTAGCGGAACTTGTAGTAGTTTCGAGGCAGTAAAAAAATCAACAATTTTCATGGGAGTTAGTAAGAGAATTTTGAGCAAAATTAGATTAGTCGTATATTTCAATTAGAAACGCGATTTGACCGAAAACCGTGTTATGTAGCTGTAAGAAATACTCTTTTATAATCGTGAGTGAAATCTAGGATCAATCCGAGCGGAACTGGCAGTAATTCTGAGACATTAAAGAAATCGACAATTTTCATGAGGGTTAGAAAGGGAATTTTGTGCGAAATTAGAAAAGTCGTGTGTTTGAATGAGAAACACGAGTTGACCGAAATCCTTGTAATGGAATTGTAAGAAATACTCTTTTATATCTGTGAGTGAAATCTAGGACCATTCCGAGCAGAACAAGCTGTCATTCCTGAACAGTAAAAAAATCAACAATTTTCATATAGGTTAGTAAGGGAATTTTGAGCAAAATTAGATAAGTCGTATATTTCAATGAGAAACACGAGTTGACCGAAAACCTTGTTATGGAACTGTAAGAAATACTCTTTTATAACCGTGAGCCAAATCTAGGATCATTCCGAGAGGAACTTGCAGTAATTCCGAGACATTAAATAAATCAACAATTTTCATGGGGGTTAGTAGGAGAATTTTGAGCAAAATTAGAAAAGTCGTATAACTCAAACAGAAAAGCGATTTGACAGAAAACCTTGTTATGAAACTGTAAGAAATACTCTGTTATATCCGTGAGTGAAATCTAGGGTCATTCCGAGCGTAACTTGCTTTCATTCTGAGCGGAACTTGCAGTCATTCCTAGACAGAAAAAAAATAAATAATTTTCATATGGGTTAGTAACGGAATTTTGAGCGAAATTAGAAAAGTCGTATATTTCAACGAGAAACGTGATTTGACAGAAAAATTTGTTTTGGAAATGTAAGAAATAGTCGGTTATATACGTGAGTGAAATCTAGTGTCATTTGGAGCGGAACTTGCAGTCATTCAAAGACAGTAAAAAAAATAACAATTTTCATAGGGGTTAGTAAGAGAATTTTGAGCGAAAGTAGAAAAGTCGTATATTTCAATGAGAACAGCGATTTGACTGAAAACCTTGTTATGAAACTTTAAGAAATACTCTGTTATATCCGTGAGTGAAATCTAGGATCATTTAGAGCGGAATTTGCAGTCATTCCTAGACAGTAAATAAATAAATAATTTTCATAGGGGTTAGAAAGAGAATTTTTAGCGAAATTGGAAAATTCGTATATTTCAATGAGAAACGGGATTTCACTGAAAACCTTGTTATGGAACTATAAGAAATACTCTGTTATATCCGTGAGTGAAATCTAGAATCATTCCGAGCGGAACTTGTGGTAATTCCGAGACAGTAAAAAAATCAACAATTTTCTTAAGGGTTAGTAGGAGAATTTTGAGCAAAATTAGAAAAGTCGTATATTTCAATGAGAAACGAGATTTGACCGAAAACCTTGTTATGTAACTGTAAGAAATACCCTTTTATAATCGTGAGTGAAATCTAGGATCAATCCGAGCGGAACTTGCAGTAATTCTGACACAGTAAAAAAATCAACAATTTTTATAGGTGTTAGAAAAGGAATTTTGTCTGAAATTAGAAAAGTCGTATATTTCAATGAGAGATGCGAGTTGACCGAAATCCTTGTTATGTACCTGTAAGAAATACTCTTTTATATCCGTGAGTGAAATCTGGGACCATTCCGAGCAGAACTAGCTGTCATTCCTGGACAGTAAAAAAATCAACAATTTTCATATTGGTTAGTAAGGGAATTTTGAGCAAAATTAGATAAGTCGTATATATCGATCAGAAACTCGAGTTGACGGAAAACCTTGTTACAGAACTGTAAGAAATACTCTTTTATAACCGTGAGTGAAATCTAGGATCATTCGCAGCGGAACTTGCAGTAATTCCGAGACAGTAAAAAAATCAACAATTTTCATGCGGGTTAGTAGGAGAATTTTGAGCAAATTTAGAAAAGTCGTATATTTCAAACAGAAACGCGATTTGACAGAAAACCTTGTTATGAAACTGTAAGAAATACTCTGTTATATCCGTGAGTGAAATCTAGGGTCATTTCGAGCGTAACTTGCTTTCATTATGAGCGGAACTTGCAGTCATTCCTAGACAGTAAAAAAATAAATAATTTTCATATGGGTTAGTAAGGGAATTTTGAGCGAAATTAGAAAAGTCGTATATTTCAACGAGAAACGTGATTTGACAGAAAAATTTGTTTTGGAAATGTAAGAAATAGTCTGTTATATACGTGAGTGAAATCTAGTGTCATTTGGAGCGGAACTTGCAGTCATTCAAAGACAGTAAAAAAAAATAACAATTTTCATAGGAGTTAGTAAGAGAATTTTGAGCGAAAGTAGAAAAGTCGTATATTTCAATGAGAACAGCGATTTGACTGAAAACCTTGTTATGAAACTTTGAGAAATACTCTGTTATATCCGTGAGTGAAATCTAGGATCATTTAGAGCGGAATTTGCAGTCATTCCTAGACAGTAAATAAATAAATAATTTTCATAGGGGTTAGAAAGAGAATATTTAGCGAAATTGGAAAATTCGTATATTTCAATGAGAAACGGGATTTCACTGAAAACCTTGTTATGGAACTGTAAGAAATACTCTGTTATATCCGTGAGTGAAATCTAGAATCATTCCGAGCGGAACTTGTGGTAATTCTGAGACAGTAAAAAAATCAACAATTTTCTTAAGGGTTAGTAGGAGAATTTTGAGCAAAATTAGAAAAGTCGTATATTTCAATGAGAAACGCGATTTGACCGAAAACCTTGTTATGGAACTGTAAGAAATACTCTTTTATAATCGTGAGTGAAATCTAGGATCAATCCGAGCGGAACTTGCAGTAATTCTGAGACACTAAAAAAATCAACAATTTTTATAGGTGTTAGAAAGGGAATTTTGTGTGAAATTAGAAAAGTCGTATATTTCAATGAGAGATGCGAGTTGACCGAAATCCTTGTTATGTACCTGTAAGAAATACTCTTTTATATCCGTGAGTGAAATTTGGGACCATTCCGAGCAGAACTAGCTGTCATTCCTGGACAGTAAAAAAATCAACAATTTTCATATTGGTTAGTAAGGGAATTTTGAGCAAAATTAGATAAGTCGTATATTTCAATCAGAAACTCCAGTTGACGGAAAACCTTGTTATCGAACTGTAAGAAATACTCTTTTATAACCGTGAGTGAAATCTAGGATCATTCCCAGTGGAACTTGCAGTAATTCCGAGACAGTAAAAAAATCAACAATTTTCATGGGGGTTAGTAGGAGAATTTTGAGCAAAATTAGAAAAGTCGTATATTTCAAACAGAAACGCGATTTGACAGAAAACCTTGTTATGAAACTGTAAGAAATACTCTGTTATATCCGTGAGTGAAATCTAGGGTCATTTCGAGCGTAACTTGCTTTCATTCTGAGCGGAACTTGCAGTCATTCCTAGACAGTAAAAAAATAAATAATTTTCATATGGGTTAGTAAGGGAATTTTGAGCGAAATTAGAAAAGTCGTATATTTCAACGAGAAACGTGATTTGACAGAAAAATTTGTTTTGGAAATGTAAGAAATAGTCTGTTATATACGTGAGTGAAATCTAGTGTCATTTGGAGCGGAACTTGCAGTCATTCAAAGACAGTAAAAAAAAATAACAATTTTCATAGGGGTTAGTAAGAGAATTTTGAGCGAAAGTAGAAAAGTCGTATATTTCAATGAGAACAGCGATTTGACTGAAAACCTTGTTATGAAACTTTGAGAAATACTCTGTTATATCCGTGAGTGAAATCTAGGATCATTTAGAGCGGAATTTGCAGTCATTCCTAGACAGTAAATAAATAAATAATTTTCATAGGGGTTAGAAAGAGAATATTTAGCGAAATTGGAAAATTCGTATATTTCAATGAGAAACGGGATTTCACTGAAAACCTTGTTATGGAACTGTAAGAAATACTCTGTTATATCCGTGAGTGAAATCTAGAATCATTCCGAGCGGAACTTGTGGTAATTCCGAGACAGTAAAAAAATCAACAATTTTCTTAAGGGTTAGTAGGAGAATTTTGAGCAAAATTAGAAAAGTCGTATATTTCAATGAGAAACGCGATTTGACCGAAAACCTTGTTATGGAACTGTAAGAAATACTCTTTTATAATCGTGAGTGAAATCTAGGATCCATCCGAGCGGAACTTGCAGTAATTATGAGACAGTAAAAAAATCAACAATTTTTATAGGTGTTAGAAAGGGAATTTTGTGTGAAATTTAAAAAGTCGTATATTTCAATGAGAGACGCGAGTTGACCGAAATCCTTGTTATGGAACTGTAAGAAATACTCTTTTATATCCGTGAGTGAAATCTGGGACCATTCTGAGCAGAACTAGCTGTCATTCCTGGACAGTAAAAAAATTAACAATTTTCATATTGGTTAGTTAGGGAATTTTGAGCAAAATTAGATAAGTCGTATATTTCAATCAGAAACTCGAGTTGACCGAAAACCTTGTTATGGAACTGTAAGAAATACTCTTTTATAACCGTGAGTGGAATCTAGGATCATTCCCAGCGGAACTTGCAGTAATTCCGAGACAGTAAAAAAATCAACAATTTTCATGGGGGTTAGTACGAGAATTTTGAGCAAAACTAGAAAAGTCGTATATTTCAAACAGAAATGCGATTTGACAGAAAACCTTGTTATGAAACTGTAAAAAATACTCTGTTATATCCGCGAGTGAAATCTAGGGTCATTCCGAGCGGAACTTGCATTAATTCTGAGCAGAACTTGCAGTCATTCCTAGACAGTAAAAAAATCAATAATTTTCATATGGGTTAGTAAGGGAATTTTGAGCGAAATTAGAATAGTCATGTATTTTAACGAGAAACGCGATTTGAGAGAAAAATTTGTTTTGGAAATGTAAGAAATTCTCCGTTATATATGTGAGTGAAATCTGGGGTCATTTGGAGCGGAACTTGCAATCATTCATAGACAGTAAAAAATGTAACAATTTTCATAGGGGTTAGTAAGAGAATTTTGAGCGAAAGTAGAAAAATCGTATATTTCAATGAGAACAGTGATTTGACTGAAAACCTTGTTATGGAACTGTAAGAAATACTCTGTTATATCCGTGAGTGAAATCTAGGGTTGTTTAGAGCGGAATTTGCAGTCATTCCTAAACAGTAAAAAAATAAACAATTTTCATAAGGGTTAGAAAGAGAATTTTTAGCGAAATTAGAAAAGTCATATATTTCAGTGAGAAATGGGATTTCACTAAAAACCTTGCTATGGAACTGTAAGAAATACTCTGTTACATCCGTGAGTGAATTCTAGGATCATTCCGAGCGGAATTTGTAGTAATTCCGAGACAGAAAAAAAATCAACAATTTTTTTAGGGGTTAGTAAGAGAATTTTGAGCAAAATTAGAAAAGTCCTATATTTCAATGAGAAACGCGATTTGACCGAAAACCTTGTTATGGAACTGTAAGAAATACTCTTTTATAACAGTGAGTGAAATCTAGGATTATTACGAGCGGAACTCGCAGTAATCTTGAGACTGTAAAAAAATAAACAATTTTCATGGGGGTTAGTCGGAGAATTTTTAGCAAAATTAGAAAAGTCGTATATTTAAATAAAAAACGCGATTATACCGAAAACCTTGTTATGGAACTGTGAGAAATACTCTTTTATAATCGTGAGTGAAATCTAGGATCAATTCGAGCGGTGAAAGGAGTTTTAGAAAATATTTTGATTATCGTATAACATGCGGAATTGGGTTTTAAAAATTTTTCTTATATTGAAAACATTTTTCAACCAGGAACGAGTTCCTGTATATACGCAGAAAAAGACTTTAGAAACTACATACCTTTTTCTTGATTTTCTTTTTCTGATTCTTCGATCTACCACCAGATCTTCCGAGCTGTGACCCGCGGTCTGCAACGTGTGTGTGGGCATGTCACGACAAGAGATGGAGGTCACGTGAAAAGAACACTGGCTGAATCTTACAAAAGTGGGAGAGTCAGAAAAAACTTTTTTTTCTTTTCTCTTTTTGGTGGTTGAACTCTCTTTCTTTTCCACTTGTGTGCTGGGTTAGGTTTTTTTTTCTAACTTTTTAACACTTATATAGTAGTCCTTTAGGGTTTTAGTTTGACCAAGTCAAAATAGAATTCTAAATCCTATTTATTTTTTTAGTCTCCCTAAAAACTTGAACCTGTGACCTTTTGGACTATTAAAATAATCTAATTATTTTAATTCTGTTGTCCTAGTCATTATTTAATTACATGACCTCATATTTAATAAATAGAATTAATATTTCATAATTATTAATTTCTATTATTTTATTAAATATTTAATTAATTAAATAATCACATTATTTAATTATTCTCTTTTATTTAAATCGCATTACTTTCGTAACACTATTAATTGGACCATCCAATTAATCTACCGTGATCCTCGTTACCAACAACCATAAGGGCTAGCAAGGGGACCTAATGGACCTACAGTTTTGAGCTCCAATAATACTTAGGAATATTAATTAAAACTCTTTAATTAATATTTCATGATTATTAACCTCGGAGTTATTCCACTAAAAACCCGAGGCTGCACTCTCAAAACTGTAAACTTGTTTATACAATCTGAAGTCTCAGTGTCTATTGATATAGCTAATTGCATATAGTGTGATCCTCCACAAATAGTTCATAACTAGAGCTGGGTCATAAAGTCTATTATACCGCTCTAGAAATATATTTTCCTTTAAGTACCATTGATTCTCTAATGAACAATTAAATCCTGTCTTCCTCACGGAACAAGGAGAGCGCTCATAATTGTTCAACCCCCGAATCAACCCTTAAGGGAACTACTCATCTACTTCAATCAAGAAGGAGTGGATTCCACTATTGTGTTCAAACCTTCCCAGCCACAAGCCAAACCGCAGCTCAAGATACGGAGCTATTGATCGAGATTCTCATCAACCTCACTCATGGTAAATCAAAAGCCACGATCAAACCTGAAGGAGTCGATAAGACACTCAGGATTAAGATCACCTATAAATAGCCATCATTTTATCGATTATATATGAATCTCATCTACTAACGGATCTTGGTGAGAGACTCATATAAATCGTGGCCCAGTCGTATATGATCTCATCATATAAGGTGCCTCCATTCTCATGTCAACTACATGAGCGGTCTAGGATAAGACCACCGTACTTTACAGAATGGACCGCAGCAGTAGATCAATCACAAGCAAAGTACCCAGCTTTGTTTGCTCTCTACGGACTCTTTAGATTGCACGTCTCAAAATGAATACTCTCTGTATATGACCATCATATATTCATTATACGTTTACATTTTGCAATTCATGATGTTCTTGCACAATATGAATGTATTACTGAACAAAAAACATTTTATGAACTTGAATGATAATCTGAATAATGAGTGCCTTTAACCATTTACAATTACAAGCTTTAGCGCATAAATCCCAACAAGCGGAACTTACAGTAATTCCGAGACAGTAAAAAAATCAACAATTTTCATGGGAGTTAGAAAGGGAATTTCGAGCGAAATTAGAAAAGTCGTATATTTCATTGAGAAACGCGATTTGACTGAAAAATTTGTTGTGAAACTGTAAGAAATACTCTGTTATATCCGTGAGTGAAATCTAGGACCATTCTGAGCGGAACTTGCAGTCATTCCTAGCCAGTAAAAAAATCAACAATTATCACATGGGTTAGTGAGGGAATTTTGAGCGAATTAGAAAAGTTGTATATTTCAATGAGAAACGCGATTTGACTGAAAACCTTGTTATGAAACTGTAAGAAATACTCTGTTATATCCGTGAGTGAAATCTAGGGTCATTCCGAGCGAAACTTGCAGTCATTCCTAGACAATAAAAAAATCAACAATTTTCATAGGGGTTAGTAAGAAAAAATTAAATGAAATTAGAAAAGTCGTATATTTCAATGAGAAACGCGATTTGACTGAAAACCTTGTTATGGAACTGTAAGAAATACTCTTTCATAAACGTGAGTGAAATCTTGGATCATTCAAAGCGGAACTTGCAGTAATTCCGAGACTGTAAAAAAATCAACAATTTTCATGGGGGTTAGTAAGAGAATTTTGAGCAAAATTAGAAATGTCGTATATTTCAAACAGAAATGCGACTTGATAGAAAACCTTGTTATGAAACTGTAAGAAATACTCTGTTATATCCGTGAGTGAAATCTAGGATCATTCCGAACGGAACTTGCAGTCATTCCTAGCCAGTAAAAAAGTCGTATATTTCAATGAGAAACGCGATTTGACTAAAAACCTTGTTATGGAACTATAAGAAATACTCTGTCATATCCGTGAGTAAAATCTATGGTCATTTAGAGCGGAACTTGCGGTAATTCCTAGACAGCAAAAAAATCAACAATTTTCATAGGGTTTAGTAAGAAAATATTGAGCGAAATTAGAAAAGTCGTATATTTCAATGAGAAACACGGTTTGACTGAAAACCTTATTATGGAAACGTAAGAAAATACTCTTTTATATCCGTGAGTGAAATCTAGGGTCATTCCGAGCTGAGCTTACCCTCATTCCTAGGCAGTAAAAAATCAACAATTTTCATATGGGTTAGTAAGGGAAATTTGAGCGAAATTAGAAAAGTCGTATATTTAAAACAGAAACGCGATTTGACAGAAAACCTTATTATGAAACAGTAAGAAATACTCTGTTATATCCGTGAGTGTAATCTAGGATCATTTCGAGCGGAACTTGCAGTCATTCCTAGCCAGTTAAAAAATCAACAATTATCATAAAGGTTAGTAAGGGAATTTTGAGAGAAATTAGAAAACTCATATATTTCAATGAGAAACGCGATTTGACTGAAAATCTTGTTTTGGAACTGTAAGAAATACTCTGTTATATCCTTGAGTGATATCTAGGGTCATTTAGAGCGGAACTTGCAATAATTCCGAGACAGTAAAAAAATCAACAACTTTCATGGAAGTTAGTAAGAGAATTTTTAGCAAAATTAGAAAGTCTTATATTTCAATGAGAAACGCGATTTGACCGAAAACCTTGTTACGGAACTGTAAGAAATACTCTTTTATAACCATGAGTGAAATCTAGGATCATTCCGAGCGGAATTTGCAGAAATTCCGAGACTGTAAAAAAATCAACAATTCTTATGGGGGTTAGTCGGAGAATTTTGAGCAAAATTAGAAAAGTCGTATATTTCAGGCAGAAAATCGATTTCACAGAAAACCTTGTTATGAAACTGTGAGAAATACTCTGTTATATCCGTGAGTGAAATCTAGGGTCATTCCGAGCGGAACTTGCAATCATTCCCAGACCGTAAAAAAATAAACAATTTTCGTATGGGTTAGTAAGGGAATTTTGAGCGAAATGAGAAAAGTCTAATATTTCAATGAGAAACGCGATCTGTTTGAAAACCTTGTTATGGAACTGTAAGAAATACTCTGTTATATTCGTGAGTGAAATCTAGTGTCATTCTGAGCGGAACTTACAGTAATTCCTAGACAATAAAAAAATCAACAATTTTCATAAGGGTTAGTAAAAGAATTTTTAGCGAAATTAGAAAAGTCATATATTTCAATGAGAAACGCGATTTGACTTAAAACCTTGTTATGGAACTCTAGAGTGAAATCTAGAATCATTCCGAGCGGAACTTGCAGTAATTCCGAGACAATAAAAAAATCAACAATTTTCATGGGGGTTAGTTAGAGAATTTTGAGCAAAATTAGAAAATTTGTATATTTCAAACAGAAACGCGATTTGACATAAGTGAAATCTAAGGTCATTTAGAACGAAACTTGCAGTCATTCCTAGGCAGTAAAAAAATCAACAATTTTCATAGCGGTTAGTAAAAGTATTTTTAGCAAAATTGGAAAAGTCGTATATTTCAATAAGAAATGCGATTTGACCGAAAACCTTGTTATTGAACTCTAAGAAATACTCTTTTATAACCGTGTGTGAAATCTAGGATCGTTTCGAGCTGAAGTTGCAGTATTTCCAAGACAGTAAAAAGACCAACAATTTTCATGGGTGTTAGTAAGAGAATTTTGAGCAAAAATAGAAAAGTCGTATATTTCAAACAGAAACACGATTAGATAGAAAACCTTGTTATGAAACTGTAAGAAATACTCTGTTATATCCGTGAGTGAAATCTAGGATCATTCCGAGCGGAACTTGCAGTCATTCCTAGACATTAAAAAAATCAACAATTTTCATATTGGTTAGTAAGAAAAAAATTGGGCAAAATTAGAAAAATCGTATATTTCAATGAAAAACGCTATTTGACTGAAAACCTTCTTATGGAACAGTAAGAAATACTCTTTTATATTCGTGAGTGAAACCTAGGGTCATTCCGAGTAGAGCTTGCTGTCATTTCTAGACAGTAAAAAAATCAACAATTTTCATATGGATTAGTAAGGGAATTTTTAGTAAAATTAGAAAAGTCGTTTATTTAAAACAGAAACGCGATTTGACAGAAAACCTTGTTATGAAACTGTAAGAAATACTCTGTTATATCCGTGAGTGAAACTAGGATCATTCCGAGCGGAACTTGCAGTAATTCTGAGACAAAAAAAAATAATCAACAATTTTCATGGGGGTTTGTTAGAGAATTTTAAGCAAAATTGGAAACGTCATATATTTCAAACAGAAACGCGATTTGGCAGAAAATCTTGTTATGAAACTATAAGAAATACTCTGGTATATCCGTGAGTGAAATCTAGGGTCATTCCGAGCGGAACTTGCAGTCATTCCTAGACAGTAAAAAAATCAACAATTTTCCTAGGGGTTAGTAAGAGAATTTTTAGTGTAATTAGAAAAGTCGTATATTTCAATGAGAAACGCGATTTGACCTAACAGCTTGTTATGAAACTGCAAGAAATATTCTATTATATCCGTGAGTGAAATCTAGGGTCATTTACAGCGGAACTTGCAGTAATTCCGAGACAATAAAAAAATCAACAACTTTCATAGGGGTTAGTAAGAGAATTTTGAACAAAATTAGAAAAGTCGTATATTTCAATGACAAACGTTATTTGACCGAAAACCTTATTGTGGAACTGTAAGAAATACTCTTTTATAACCGTGAGTGAAATCTAGGATTATTACGAGCGGAACTTGCAGTAATCTTGAGACTGTAAAAAAATAAACACTTTTCATGGGGGTTAGTCGGAGAATTTTTAGCAAAATTAGAAAAGTTGTATATTTAAATGAGAAACGCGATTAGACCGAAAACCTTGTTTTGGAACTGTAAGAAATACTCTTTTATAACCGTGAGTGAAATCTAGGATCATTCCGAGCAGAACTTGCAGTAATCTTGAGATTGTAAAAAAATAAACAATTTTCATGGGGGTTAGTCGGAGAATTTTGAACAAAATTAGAAAATTCGTATATTTCTAACAGAAGCACGATTTGACAGAAAACCTTGTTATGAAACTGTAAGAAATACTTTGTTATATCCGTGAGTGAAATCTAGGGTCATTCCGAGTGGAACTTGCAGTTATTCCTAGACATTTAAAAAATCAACAATTTTCATATTGGTTAGTAAGAAAATATTGGACAAAATTAGAAAAGTCGTATCTTTCAATGAAAAACGCTATTTGACTGAAAACCCTTATTGAACTGTGAGAAATACTCTTTTATATTCGTGTGTGAAATCTAAGGCCATACCGAGCGGAACTTGCTGTCAATCCTGGACAGTAAAAAAATCAACAATTTTCATATCGGTTAGTAAGGGAATTTTGAGCGAAATTAGAAAATTCGTATATTTCAAAACATAAACGCGATTTGACAGAAAACCTTGTTACGAAACTGTAAGAAATACTCTGTTATATCCGTGAGTGAAATCTAGGATCATTCCGAGCGGAACTTGCAGTCATTCCTAGACATTAAAAAAATCAACAATTTTCATATTGGTTAGTAAGAAAAAATTGGGCGAAATTAGAAAAATCGTATATTTCAATGAAAAACGTTATTTGACTGAACACCTTGTTATGGAACAGTAAGAAATACTCTTTTATATTCGTGAGTGAAATCTAGGGTCATTCCGATCAGAGCTTGCTGTCATTCCTAGACAGTAAAAAAATCAACAATTTTCATATGGATTAGTAAGGGAATTTTTAGCAAAATTAGAAAAGTCGTTTATTTAAAATAGAAACGCGATTTGACAGAAAACCTTGTTATGAAACTGTAAGAAATACTCTGTTATATCCGTGAGTGAAATCTAGGATCATTCCGACCGGAACTTGCAGTCATTCCTAGCCAGTAAAAAAATCAACAATTATAATATGGGTTAGTACGGGAATTTTGAGCGAAATTTGAAAAGTCATATATTTCAATTAGAAACGCAATTTGACCGAAAACCTTGTTATGGAAGTGTAAGAAATACTCTTTTATAACGGTGAGTGAAATCTAGGATCATTCTGAGCGGAACTTGCAGTAATTCCGAGACTGTAAAAAAATCAACAATTTTCATGGGGTTTAGTAAGAGAATTTTGAGCTAAATTAGAAAAGTCATATATTTCAAACAGAAACACGATTTGACAAAAAAACTTGTTATGAAACTGTAAGAAATACTCTGTTATACCCGTGAGTGAAATCTAGGATCATTCAGAGGGAAACTTGCAGTCATTCCTAGACATTAAAAAAAATCAATAATTTTCATAGGGGTTAGTAAGGGAATTTTGAGCGAAATTAGAAAAGTCGTATATTTCAATGAGAAACGCGATATGTCCGAAAACCTTGTTATGGAACTGTGAGAAATACTCTTTTCTAACCATGAGTGAAATCTAGGATCATTCTGAGCGGAACTTGCAGTAATTCCAAGGCAGTAAAAAAATCAACAATTTTCATGGGGGTTAGTCAGAGAATTTTGAGCAAAATTAGAGAAGTCGTATATTTCAAACAGAAACGCGATTTGACTGAAAACCTTATTATGAAACTGTAACAAATACTCTGTTATATTTGTGAGTGAAATCGAGGGTCATTCCGAGCGGAACTTGCAGTCATTCCAAGACAGTAAAAAAATTAACAATTTTCATATGGGTTAGTGAGGGAATTTTTAGCGAAATTAGAAAAGTCGTATATTTCAATGAGAAACACGATTTGACCGAAAACCTTGTTATGGAACTGTAAGAAATACTCTTTTATAACCATGAATGAAATCTAGGGTCATTTACAGTGGAACTTGCAGTCATTCCTAGACAGTAATAAAATCAACAATTTTGATAGGGGTTAGTAAAAGAATTTTGAGTGAAATTAGAAAAGTCGTGCATTTCAATGAGCAACACGATTTGACCAAAAACCTTGTTATGGAACTGTAATAAAAACTCTTTTATAACCGTGAGTGAAATCTAGGATCATTCCGAGCTGAACTTGCAGTAATTCCGAGATAGTTAAAAAATCAACAATTTTCATATGGGTTAGTAAGGGAATTTTCAGCTAAATTAGACAAGCCGTATATTTCAATGAGAAACGCTATTTGACGGAAAACATTATTATGGAACTGTAAGAAATACTCTGTTATATCTGTGAGTGAAATCTAGGGTCATTTAAAGCGGAACTTGCAGTCATTCCTAGAGAGTAAAAAAAATCAACAACTTTCATAGGGGTTAGTAAGAGAATTTTGAGCAAAATTAGAAAAGTCGTATATTTCAATGAGAAACGCGATTTGACCGAAAACCTTGTAATCGAACAGTAAGAAATACTCTTTTACAACCGTGAGTGAAATCTAGGATCATTCCGAGCGGAACTTGCAGTAATTCCGAGACAATAAAAAAATCAACCACTTTCATAGGGGTTTGTAAGAGAATTTTTAACGAAATTGGAAATGTCGTATATTTCAATGAGAAACGCGATTTGACTAAAAACCTTGTTATGGAACAATAAGAAATACTCTGTTATATCCGTGAGTGAAATCTATGATCATTCCGAGCGGACCTTGCAGCAATTTCGAGGTAGTAAAAAAATCAACAATTTTCATGAGGGTTAGTAAGAGAATTTTAAGCAAAATTAGAAAAGTCGTATATTTAAATGAGAAACGCGATTAGACCGAAAACCTTGTTTTGGAACTGTAAGACATACTCTTTTATAACCGTGAGTGAAATCTAGGATCATTCCGAGCGGAACTTGTAGTAATTCCGAGACAGTAAAAAAATCAACAATTGTCATGGGTAACGTAAGGGAATTTTCAGCAAAATTAGAAAAGTTGTATATTTCAAATAGAAATGCGATTTGACAGAAAATCTTGTTATGAAACTGAAAGAAATACTCTGTTATATCCATGAGTGAAATCTAGGGTCATTCCGAGCGGAACTTGTAGTAATTCCTCGATAGTAAAAAAATCAACAATTTTCAAATGGGTTAGTAAGGGAATTTTGAGCGAAATTAGAAAAGTCGTATATTTCAAACAAAAACGCGATTTGACCGAAAACCTTATTATGGAACTGTAAGAAATACTCTTTTATAACCATGAGTTAAATCTAGGGTCATTTAGAACGGAACTTGCAGTCATTCCGAGATAGTAAAAAAATCAACAATTTTCATGTGGGGTAGTAAGAGAATTTTGAGCAAAATTAGAAAAGTCATAAATTTAAATGAGAAACGCGATTAGACCGAAAACCTTGTTTTGGAAATGTAAGACATACTCTTTTATAACCGTGAGTGAAATCTAGGATTATTCCGAGCGGAACTTGCAGTAATTCCGAGACAGTAAAAAAATCAACAATTGTCATGTGGGTTAGTGAGGGAATTTTCAGCAAAATTAGAAAAGTTGTATATTTCAAATAGAAATGCGATTTGACGGAAAATCTTGTTATGAAACAGAACGAAATACTCTGTTAAATCCATGAGTGAAATCTAGGGTCATTCCGAGCGGAACTTGTAGTCATTCCTAGATAGTAAAAAAATCGACAATTTTCATATAGGTTAGTAAGGGAATTTTGAGCGAAATTAGAAAAGTCGTATATTTCAAACAGAAACGCGATTTGACCGAAAACCTTGTTATGGAACTGTGAGAAATAATCTTTTATAACCGTGAGTGAAATCTAGGGTCATTTAGAGTGGAACTTGCAGTCATTCCTAGACAGTAAAAAAATCAACAATTCTCATAGGGGTTAGTAAAAGATTTTGACCGAAATTAGAAAAGTCGTATATCTCAATGAGAAACGCGATTTGACCGAAAACCTTGTTATGGAACTGTAAGAAATACTATTTTATAACCGTGAGTGAAATCTAGGATCATTCCGAGCGGAACTTGCAGTAATTCAAGACAGTAAAAAAATCAATAATTTTCATGGGGGTTAGTTAGAAAATTTTGCGCAAAATTAGAAAAGTCGTATATTTCAAACAGAAACGCGATTTGAAAGAAAACATTGTCATGAAACTGAAAGAAATACTCTGTTATATCCAAGAGTGAAATCTAGGGTCATTCCGAGAGAAACTTGTAGTAATTCCGAGTTAGTAAAAAAATCAACAATTTTCATAGGGAATTTTGAGCGAAATTAGAAAAGCCGTATATTTCAATGAGAAACGTGATTTGACTGAAAACCTTGTTATGGAACTGTAAAAAATACCCTGTTATCTCCGTGAGTGAGATCTAGGGTCATTTGTAACAGAACTTGCAGTCATTTCTGGACAGTAAAAAAATCAACAATTTACATAGGGGTTAGTAAAAGAATTTTTAGCGAAATTAGAAAAGTCGTATATTTCAATGAGAAACGCGATTTGACCGAAAACCTTGTTACGGAACTGTAAGAAATACTCTTTTATAACCATGAGTGAAATCTAGGATCATTCCGAGCGGAATTTGCAGAAATTCCGAGACTGTAAAAAAATCAACAATTTTTATGGGGGTTAGTCGGAGAATTTTGAGCAAAATTAGAAAAGTCGTATATTTCAAGCAGAAAAGAGATTTGACAGAAAACCTTGTTATGAAACTGTGAGAAATACTCTGTTATATCCGTGAGTGAAATCTAGGGTCATTCCGAGCGGAACTTGCAATCATTCCCAGACCGTAAAAAAATCAACAATTTTCGTATGGGTTAGTAAGGGAATTTTGAGCGAAATGAGAAAAGTCTAATATTTCAATGAGAAACGCGATCTGTTTGAAAACCTTGTTATGAAACTGTAAGAAATACTGTGTTATATTCGTGAGTGAAATCTAGTGTCATTCTGAGCGGAACTTACAGTAATTCCTAGACAATAAAAAAATCAACAATTTTCATAAGGGTTAGTAAAAGAATTTTTAGCGAAATTAGAAAAGTCATATATTTCAATGAGAAACGCGATTTGACTTAAAACCTTGTTATGGAACTCTAAGAAATACTCTTTTATAATCGTGAGTGAAATCTAGAATCATTCCGAGCGGAACTTACAGTAATTCCGAGACAATAAAAAAATCAACAATTTTCATGGGGGTTAGTTATAGAATTTTGAGCAAAATTAGAAAATTTGTATATTTCAAACAGAAACGCGATTTGACATAAGTGAAATCTAAGGTCATTTAGAACGAAACTTGCAGTCATTCCTAGGCAGTAAAAAAATCAACAATTTTCATAGCGGTTAGTAAAAGAATTTTTAGCAAAATTGGAAAAGTCGTATATTTCAATAAGAAATGCGATTTGACCGAAAACCTTGTTATTGAACTCTAAGAAATACTCTTTTATAACCGTGTGTGAAATCTAGGATCGTTTCGAGCTGAAGTTGCAGTATTTCCGAGACAGTAAAAAGACCAACAATTTTCATGGGTGTTAGTAAGAGAATTTTGAGCAAAAATAGAAAAGTCGTATATTTCAAACAGAAACACGATTAGATAGAAAACCTTGTTATGAAACTGTAGGAAATATTCTGTTATATCCGTGAGTGAAATCTAGGGTCATTCTAAACGGAACTTGCAGTCATTTCTCGACAGTAAAAAAATCAACAATTTTCATACGGGTTAGTAAGGGAATTTTGAGCGAAATTAGAAAAGTCGTATATTTAAATGAGAACCGATTTGACTGAAAAACTTATTATGGAACAGTAAGAAATACTCTGTTATATCCGTGAGTGAAATCTAGGGTCATTTGGAGCGGAACTTGCAGTCATTTCTAGACAGTAAAAAAATCAACAATTTTCATAGGGGTTAGTAAGAGAATTTTGAGCGAAAGTAGAAAAGTTGTATATTTCAATGAGATCCGCGATTGGACTGAAAACCTTGTTATGGAACTGTAGGAAATACTCCGTTATATCCGTGAGTGAAATCTAGGGTCATTTGGAGCCGAACTTGCAGTCATTCCTAAACAGTAAAAAAATCAACAATTTTCATAGGGGTTAGTAAGAGAATTTTGAGCGAAAATAGAAAAGTCGTATATTTCAATGAGAACCGCGATTTGACTGAAAACCTTGTTAGGGAACTGTAAGAAATACTCTGTTATATTCGTGAGTGAAATCTAGGATCATTCCGAGCGGAACTTGTAGTAATTCCGAGACAGTAAAAAAATCAACAACTTTAATGGGGGTTAGTAAGAGAATTTTGAGCAAAATTGGAAAAGTCGTATACTTCAATGAGAAACGTCATTTGACTGAAAACCTTATTATGGAACTGTAAGAAATACTCTGTTATATCCGGGAGTGAAATCTCGGATCATTTAGAGCGGAACTTGCAGTCATTCCTAGACAGTAAAAAAATCAACAATTTTCAAATGGGTTAGTAAGGGAATTTTAAGCGAAATTAGAAAAGTCGTATAATTCAATGAGAAACGTGATTTGACTGAAAACCTTATTATGGAACTGTAAGAAATAGCCTGTTATCTCCGTGAGTGAGATATAGGGTCATTTGGAACAGAACTTGCAGTCATTCCTAGAAAGTAAAAAAATCAACAATTTTCATAGCGGTTAGTAAAAGAATTTTTAGCGAAATTAGAAAAGTCGTTTATTTCAATGAGAAACGCGATTTGACCGAAAACCTTGTTATGGAACTGTAAGAAATACTCTTTTATAACGGTGAGTGAAATCTAGGATCGTTCCGAGCGGAAGTTGCAGTAATTCTGAGACAGTAAAAAGATCAATAATTTTCATGGGGGTTAGTAAGAGAATTTTGAGCAAAATTAGAAAAGTCGTATATTTCAAGCAGAAAAGCGATTTGACAGAAAAACTTGTTATGAAACTGTAATAAATACTTTGTTATATCCGTGAGTTAAATCTAGGGTCATTCTGAGCGGAACTTGTAATCATTCCCAGACCGTAAAAAAAACAACAATTTTCATATGGGCTAGTAAGGGAATTTTGAGCGAAATGAGAAAAGTCTAATATTTCAATGAGAAACGCGATCTGTTTGAAAACCTTTTTATGGAACAGTAAGAAATACTCTGTTATATCCGTGAGTGAAATCTAGTATCATTCCAAATGGAACTTACAGTCATCCCTAGGCAGTAAAAAAATCAACAATTTTCATATGGTTAGTAAGGGAATTTTGAGTGAAATTAGAAAAGTTATATATTTCAATGAGAAACGCAATTTGATGGAAAACCTTGTTATGGAATTGTAAGAAATTCTCTGTTATATTCGTGAGTGAAATCTAGGGTCATTTAGAGCGGAACTTGCAGTCATTCCTTGACAGTAAAAAAATCTACAATTTTCATAGGGGTTAGTAAGGGAATTTTGAGCCAAATTAGAAAAGTCGTATATTTCAATGAGAAATGCAATTTGACTGAAAACCTTGTTGTGGAACTGTAAGAAATACTCTGTTATATCCGTGACTGAAATCTAGGGTCATGTAGAGCGGAACTTGCAATCATTCCTATATAGTAAAAAAATCAACAATTTTCATGGGGTGAGTAAGAGAATTTTGAGCAAAAATAGAAAAGTCGTATATTTCAAACAGGAGCGCGATTTCACAGAAAACCTTGTAATGAAACTATAAGAAATACTCTATTATATCTGTGAGGGAAATCTAGGGTCATGCTGAACGGAACTTGCAGTCATTCCAAGATAGTAAAAAAATCTACAATTTTCGTAGAGGTCGGCAAAAGAATTTTGAGCGAAATTAGAAAAGTCGTATATTTCAATGAGAAACGCGATTTGACCGAAAACCTTGTTATGGAATTTTTAGAAATATCCTTTTATATCCGTGAGTGAAATCTAGGATCAACAATTTTCATAGGGTTAGTAAGAGAATTATGAGCAAAAATAGAAAAGTCGTATATTTCGAACAGAACCGCGATTTGACTGAAAGCTTGTTATGAAACTGTAAGAAATACTCTGTTACATCCGTGAGTGAAATTTAGGGTCATTCTAAGCGGAACTTGCAGCCATTCTTAGACAGTAAAACAATCAATTATTTTCATAGGGGTTAGTAAGGCAATTTTAAGTAAAATTGGTATATTTCCATGAGAAACGCGGTTTAACTGAAAACCTTGTTATGGAAATGTAAGAAATACTATCTTATATCTGTGAGTGAAATATAGGGTCATTCCGAGTGGCACTTACAGTCATTCCGAGACCGTAAGAAAATCAACAATTTTCAAAGAGGTTCAGTAAGGGAATTTTGAGCAAAATTAGAAAGGTCCTATATTTCAATGAGAAACTGGACTTGACTGAATCCTTTGTTATAGAACTGCTAGATATACTCTATTATATCCGTGAGAGAAATCTAGGGTCATTTAAAGCTGAACTTGCAGTCATTCCGAGACAGTAAAAAAATCAACAATTTTCAAAGGGCTTTGTAAGGGAATTTTGAACAAAATTAGAAAAGTCCTATATTTTAATGGTAAACGCGATTATACGAAAAATCTTGTTGTGAAACTGCAAGAAATACTCTATTTTATCTGTGAGTGAAATATAGTCATTCCGAGCGGAACTAGCAGTCATTCCGAGACAGTAAAAAAATCAACAATTTTCAAAGGGGTTAGTAAAAGAATTTTGAGCGAAATTAGAAAAGTAGTATATTTCAATGAGAAACGCAATTTGACTGAAAACCTTGTTATGGAACTGTAAGAAATACTCTTTTATATCCGTGAGTGAAATCTAGGGTCATTCCAAGTGGAACTTGCAGTCATTCCTAGACAGTAAAAGAATTTTGAGTGAAAGTAAAAAAGTCGTATATTTCAATGAGAACCGCGATTCGACTGAAAACCTTGTTATGGAACTATAAGAAATAATCTGTTATATGCGTGAGTGAAATCTAGGGTCATTTAGAGCGAACTTGCAGTCATTCCTAGACAGTATAAAAATAGACAAATTTCATTGGGTTTAGTAAAAGAATTTTGAGCGAAATTAGAAAATTCGTATATTTCAATGAGAAACGCGATTTGACAGAAAACTTTATTTTGGAATTGTAAGAAATACTCTGTTATATCCGTGAGTGAAATCTAGGGTCATTTGGAGCGGAACTTGCAGTCATTCCTAGATAGTAAAAAAATCAACAATTTTCATTGGGCTTAGTAAGAGAATTTTGAGCTAAAGTAGAAAAGTCGTATATTTCAATGAAAACCGCGGTTTGACTGAAAACCTTGTTCTGGAACTGTAAGAAATACTCTGTTTTATCCGTGAGTGAAATCTAGGGTCATTTAGAGCGGAATTTGCACTCATTCCTAGACAGTAAAAAAATCAACAATTTTCTTTAGGGCTAGTAAGAGAATTTTTAGCAAAATTAGAAAAGTCATATATTTCAATAAAAGACGCGATTTGACTGAAAACCTTCTTATGGAACTGTAAGATATACTCTATTATATCCGTGAGTGAAATCTGGGATCATTCCGAGCAAAACTTGTAGTAATTCCGAGATAGTAAAAAAATCAACACCTTTCATAGGTGTAGGTAAAAGAATTTTGAGCAAAATTATAAAAGTCGTATATTTCAATGAGAAACTCAATTTGACCGAAAACGTTGTTATGAAAGTTTTAGAAATACTCTTTTATAACCATGAGTGAAATCTAGGATCATTCCGAGCAAAACTTGCAGTAATTTCGAGACAATAAAAAAATCAACAATTTTCATGGGGTTAGTAAGAGAATTTTGAGCAAAAATAGAAAAATCGTATATTTGAAACAGAAGCGCGATTTGACAGAAAACCTTGTAATGAAACTGTAAGAAATACTCTGTTATATCTGTGAGTGAAATCTAGGGTCATTCTGAGCGGAACTTGTTGTCAGTCCTGGGCAGTAAAAAAATCAACAATTTTCATATGGGTTTATAAGGGAATTTTGAGCGAAATTAGAAAAGTCGTATATTTCAATGAGAAATGCAATTTGATTGAAAACCTTATTATGGAATTGTAAGAAATACTTTGTTGTATTATTGAGTGAAATCTAGGGTCATTTTGAGCGGAACTTGCAGTCATTCTTTGACAATAAAAAAATCTACAATTTTCATAGGGGTTAGTAAGGGAATTTTGTGCGAAATTAGAAAAGTCGTATATTTCAATGAGAAATGCAATTTGATTGAAAATATTGTTATGGAACTGTATGAAATACTCTGTTATATCCTTAAGTGAAATCTAGGGTCATTTAGAGCGGAACTTGCAGTCATTCCTAGACAGTAAAAAAATCAACAATTTTCATAAAAGTTAGTAAAAGAATTTTGAACGAAATTAGAAAAGTCGTATATTTCAATGAGAAATGCGATTTGATCGAAAACCTTGTTATGGAACTTTTAGAAATACTCTTTCATAACCGTGAGTGAAATCTAGAATCATTCTGAGCGGAACTTGCAGTAATTCCGCGACAGTAAAAAAATCAACAATTTTCATAGGGTTAGTAAGAGAATTTTGAGCAAAAATAGAAAAGTCGTATATTTCAAACAGAAGCCCAATTTAACAGAAAATCTTGTAATGAAACTGTAAGAAATACTCTGTTATATCCGTGAGTGAAATCTAGGGTCATTCCGAGCGAAACTTGGAGTCATTCCTGGATAGTAAAGAAATCAACAATTTTCATATGGGTTAGTAAGGGAATTTTGAGCGAAATTAGAAAAGTAGTATATTTCAATGAGAACCGCGATTTGACTGAAAACCTTGTTATGAAACTGTAACAAATACTCTGTTACATCCGTGAGTGAAATTTAGGGTAATTCCGAGCGGAACTTGCAGTCATTGCTATATAGTAAAAAAATCAATTATTTTCATAGGGGTTAGTAAGGCAATTTTGTGTAAAATTAGAATATTTCAATGAGAAGCGCGATTTGACTTAAAACCTTGCTTTGGAACTGTAAGAAATACTCTCTTATATCTATGAGTGAAATATAGGGCCATTCCGAGTAACACTTACAGTCATTCCGAGACCGTAAAAAAATCAACAATTTTCAAAGTGGTTAGTAAGGGAATTTTTAAAAAAAATTAGAAAGGTCCTATATTTGAATGAGAAACACGATTTGACTGAAACCTTTGTTATTGAACTGCTATATATACTTTATTATATCCGTGACTGAAATCTCAGATCATTCCGAGCTGAACTTGCAGTCATTCCGAAACAATAAAAAAATCAACAATTTTCAAAGGGGTTAGTAAGGAAATTTTGAGCAAAATTAGAAAAGTCCTATATTTCAATGGTAAACGCGATTATACGGAAAATCTTGTTGTGGAACTGCAAGAAATACTCTATTTTATCTATGAGTAAAATATGGAGTCATTCCGAGCGAAACTAGCAGTCATTCCGAGGCAGAAAAAAAATCAACAAATTTCGAAGGGGTTAGTAAGAGAATTTTGAGCGAAATTAGAAAAGTAGTATATTTCAATGAGAAATTCGATTTGACTGAAACCCTTGTTATGGAACTGTAAGAAATACTCTGTTATATCTGTGAGTGAAATCTAGGGTCATTCCAAGCGAAACTTGCAGTCATTCCTAGACAGTAAAAAAATCAACAATTTTCATAGGGGTTAGTAATAGAATTTTGAGTGAAAGTAGAAAAGTCGTATATTTCAATGAGAACAGTGATTCGACTGAAAACCTTATTATGGAACTATAAGAAATAATCTATTATATGCGTGAGTGAAATCTAGGGTCATTTAGAGCGGAACTTGCAGTCATTCCTTGACAATATAAAAATCTACAATTTTCATAGACGTAAGAGAATTTTGAGCGAAATTAGAAAAGTCGTATATTTCCATGAGAAATTCGATTTGACTGAAAACCTTGTTATGGAACTGTAAGAAATACTCTGTTATATCTATGAGTGAAATCTAGGGTCATTCCAAGCGGAACTTACAGTCATTCCTAGACAATAAAAAATCAACAATTTTCATAGGGGATAGTAAGAGAATTTTGAGTGAAAGTAGAAAAGTCGTATATTTCAATGAGAACCGCGATTCGACTGAAAACCTTATTATGGAACTACAAGAAATAATCTGTTCTATGCGTGAGTGAAATTTAAGGTCATTTATAGCGGAACTTGCAGTCATTCCTTGACAATAAAAAAACTACAATTTTCATAGGGGTTGGTAAGAGAATTTTGAGCGAAATTAGAAAAGTCGTATATTTCAATGAGAAACGCGATTTGACTGAAAACCTTGTTATGGAACTTTTAGAAATACTCTTTCATAACTATGAGTGAAATTTAGGATCATTTCGAGCGGAACTTGCAATAATTCCGAGACAGTAAAAAAATTAACAATTTTCATATAAGTTAGTAAGGGAATTTTGAGCGAAATTAGAAAAGTCGTATATTTCAATGAGACTCGCGATTTGACTAAAAGCTTGTTATGAAACTGTAAGAAATACTCTGTTACATCTGTGAGTGAAATTTAGGGTCATTCTGAGCGGAACTTGCAGCCATTCCTAGACAGTAATAAAATCAATCATTTTCATAGGGGTTAGTAAGGCAATTTTGAGTAAAATTAGTATATTTCAATGAGAAACGCGATTTGACTGAAAACCTTGTTACGGAACTGTAAGAAATACTCTCTTATATCTGTGAGTGAAATATAGGGTTATTCTGATTGGCACTTACATTCATTCCTAGACCGTAAAAAAATCAACAATTTTCAAAGGGGTTAAGTAATCGAATTTTAAGCAAAATTAGAAAGGTCCTATATTTCATTGAGAAACTTGATTTGACTGAAAATTTTGTTATGGAACTGCTAGATATACTATATTATATCCGTGAGTGAAATCTAGGGTGGTTTAGAGCTGAACTTGCAGTAATTCCGAGACAGTAAAAAAATCAACAATTTTCAAAGGGGTTAGTAAGGTAATTTTGAGCAAAATTAAAAAAGTCCTACAATTCAATGGTAAACGCGATTATACGGAAAATCTTGTTGTGGAACTGCAAGAAATACTCTATTTCATCTGTGAGTGAAATATAAAGTCATTCCGAGCGGAACTACCAATCATTCCGAGACAGTAAAAAAATCAACAACTTTCAAAGGGGTGTTAGTAAGAGAATTTTGAGCAAAATTAGAAAAGTAGTATATTTCAATGAGAAACGCGATTTCACTGAAAACCTTGTTATGGAACTGTAAGAAATGCTCTGTTATATCCACGAGTAAAATCTAAGGTCATTCCAAGCATAACTTACAGTCGTTCCTAGACAGTAAAAAAATTAACAATTTTCATGGGGGTTAGTAAGAGAATTTTGAGTGAAAGTAGAAAAGTCGTATATTTCAATGAGAACCGCGATTTGACTGAAAACCTTGTTATGGAACTGTATGAAGTACTCTGTTATATCCGTTAGTGAAATCTTGGGTCATTTAAAGCGGAACTTGCAGTCATTCCTAGACAGTATAAAAATTGACAATTTTCATAGGGTTTAGTAAAAGAATTTTGAGCGAAATTAGAAAAGTCGTATATTTCAATAAGAAACGCGATTTGACTGAAAACAATGTTATTGAACTGTAAGAAATACTCTGTTATATCCGTGAGTGAAATCTAGGGTCATTTAGAGCGGAACTTGTAGTCATTCCTAGACAGTAAAAAAATCAACAATTTTCATAGGGGTTAGTAAGAGAATTTTCAGCGAAATTAGAAAAGTCGTATATTTTAATGAGAAATGCGATTTGACTGAAAACCTTGTTATGGAACTGTAAGAAATACTCTGTTATATCCGTAAGTGAAATCTAGGATCATTCCGAGCGGAACTTGTAGTAATTCCGAGACAGTAAAAAAATCAACAATTTTCATGGGGGTTAGTAAGAGAATTTTGAGTAAAATTAAAAATCTCGTATATTTCAATGAGAAACGCGATTTGATAGAAAACCTTCTTATGAAACTGTAAGAAATACTCTGTTATATCCGTGAGTGAAATCGTGGGTCATTCCGAGCGGAACATGCAGTCATTCTCAGACAGTAAAAAAATCAACAATTTTCGTATGGGTTAGTACGGGAATTTTGAGCAAAATTAGAAAAATCATATATTTCAATGAGAAACGCGATTTGAATGAAAACAATGTTATGGAATTGTAAGAAATACTCTGTTACATACGTGAGTGAAATCTAGGGTCATTTAGAGTGGAACTTGCAGTCATTCCTAGATAGTAAAAAAATCAACAATTTTCATAGGGGTTAGTAAAAGTATTTTGAGCGAAAGTAGAAAAGTCGTATATTTCAATGAGAAACGCGATTTGATCGAAAACCTTGTTATGAAACTGTAAGAAATAATCTTTTATAACCGTGAGTGAATTCTAGGGTCATTCCGACCGGAACTTGCAATCATTCCTAGACAGTAAAAAAATCAATTATTTTCATAGGGGTTAGTAGGGGAATTTTGAGCAAAATAGAAAAGTCGTATATTTCAAACAGAAACGCGATTTGACAGAAAACCTTATTATGAAACTGTAAGAAATTCTCTGTTATATCCGTGAGTAAAATCTAGGGTCATTCTGAGCGGAACTTGCAGTCATTCCTAGACAGTAAAAGAATCAACAATTGTAATATGGGTTAGTAAGGGAATTTCGAGCGAAATTGGAAAAGTCGTATATTTCAATGAGAACCGCGATTTGACTGAAAACCTTATTATAGAACTGTATGAAATACTCTGTTATATCCGTGAGTGAAATTTAGGGAATTCCGAGCGGAACTTGCAGTCATTCCTAGGCAGTAAAAAAATCAATTATTTTCATAGGGGTTAGTAGGGGAATTTTGAGTAAAATTAATATATTTCAATGAGAAATGTGATTTGACTGAAAACCTTGTTATGGAATTGTAAGAAATACTCCGTTATATCCGTGAGTGAAATTTAGGGTCATTCCGAGCGAAACTTGCAGTCATTCCTAGACAGTAAAAAAATCAATTATTTTCATAGAGGTTACTAGGGGAATTTTGAGTAAGATTAGTATATTTCAATGAGAAACGAGATTTGACTGAAAACCTTGTAAAGGAACTGTAAAAAATACTCTCTTATATCTGTGAGTGAAATATAGGGTCATTCCGAGTGGCACTTACAATCATTCCATGATCGTAAGAAAATCAACAATTTTCAAAGTGGTTAGTAAGGGAATTTTTAGCAAAATTAGAGAGGTCCTATATTTCAATGAGAAACTCGATTTGACTGAAACCTTTGTGATAGAACTGCTAGATATACTCTATTATATCCATGAGTGAAATTTAGGATCATTCTGAGCTGAACTTGCAGTCATTCCGGGACAGTAAAAAAATCAACAATTTTCAAAGGGGTTAGTAAGGTAATTTTGAGCAAAATTAAAAAAGTCCTATATTTTAATGGTAAACACGATTATACGGAAAATCTTGTTGTGGAACTGCAATAAATACTCTATTTTATCTGTGAGTGAAATATAAAGTCATTCCGAGAGGAACTAGCAGTCATTCCGAGACAGTAAAAAAATCAACAATTTTCAAAGGGGTTAGTAAGAGAATTTTGAGTAAAATTAGAAAAGTCGTATATTTCAATGAGAAATGCGATTTGACTGAAAACCTTGTTATGGAACTGTAAGAAATACTCTGTTATATCCGTGAGTGAAATCTAGGGTCATTCCAAGCGAAACTTACAGTCATTCCTAGGCAGTAAGAAAATCAACAATTTTCATATGGGTTAGTAAGGGAATTTTGAGTGAAATTATAAAAATTGTATATTTCAATGAGAAACGCAATTTGATTGAAAACCTTGTTATGGAACTGTAAGAAATACTCTGTTATATTCGTGAGTGAAATCTAGGGTCATTTTGAGCGGAACTTGCAGTCATTCCTAGACAGTAAAAAAATCAAGAATTTTCATAGGGGTTTGTAAGAGAATTTTGAGCGAAATTAGAAAAGTCGTATATTTCAATGAGAAACGCGATTTGACTGAAAACCTTGTTATTGAACTGTAAGAAATACTCTGTTATATCCGTGAGTGAAATCTAGGATCATTCCTAGCGGAACTTGCAGTAATTCCGAGACAGTAAAAAAATCAACAACTTTTATAGGGGTTAGTAAGAGAATTTTGAGCAAAATTATAAAAGTCGTATATTTCAATGAGAAACGCGATTTGACTAAAAACTTTGTTATGGAACTGTAAGAAATACTCTTTTATATCTGTGAGTGAAATCTAGGATCATTGCGAGTGGCACTTGCAGTAATTCCGTGACAGTATAAAAATCAATAATTTTTATAGGGGTTAGTAAGAGAATTTTGAAAAAAAATTAGAAAAGTTATATATTTCAAAAAGAAACGCGATTTGACAGAAAAAATTTCCCTTAACCACTACAAAAATTGTTAATTTTGTAATTGTCCTGTAATGACCTTAAATTTCATACGTGGATAAAATAGAGTACTTCTAGCTGTTCCATATAAAAATTTTGCGTCAAATAGCGTTTTCTATTGGAATATGTGACATTTTAAATTTTGCTCAAATTCCCTTAGTGATCAATATAAAAATTGTTGATTTTACTATTGTTTCAGATAAAATGGAGTATTTCTAGCAATTTCATAAAACGTTTTTGCATGAAATAGCATCTCGTGTTGAAATATGCGACTTCTAAATTTTTTTCTCAAATTTCCCGTACTATCCACTACATAAATTTATTGATTTTGCGACTATTTCGAAATGACTATAAATTTGACACATGGATATGTTGGGATTTATGCCCTAAAGCTTGTATTTGTAAACGGTTTAAAACATAATAAGAATTAAAGATTTTATCATTCTAGTTTAAAAGTGTTTTATATTCAATAATACATTCATATTGTGCAAGAACATCCTAGATTGGAAGATGTAATCTCTTAATGAGAATATGAAAGTCATATACAGTAGGATTCATTTTGAAACATGCAAGCTAAAGAGTCCGTAGAGAGCAAACAAAGTTGGATACTTTGTTTGTGGCTGAACTACTGCTGCGGTCCATTCTGTAATGTACGGTGGTCTTATCCTAGACCGCCCACATAGTTGACATGAGAATGGAGGCACCTTATATGATGAGATCATATAGGATTGGGCCACGATTTATATAAATCTCTCACCAAGATCTATTAGTAGATGAGATTCATATATAATCGATAAACGATGGCTATTTATAGGTGAACTTAATCCTGAGTGTCTTATCGACTCCTTCAGGTTGGATCGTGACTTTTGATTTACCATAAGTGAGGTCGATGTGAATTCTCGACCAATACATCCGTATCTTGGAGTTACGGCTTGGCTTCTGGCTGTGAAGGTATGAATACGATAGTGAAATCCACTCCTTCATGATTGAAGTAGATGAGTATTTCCCTTAAGGGTTGATTCAGGGCTTGGACAAATATGAGATCTCTCCTTCTTCCGCGAGGAATACAAGATTTAATTGTTCATTAGAGAATCAACGGTGCTTAAAAGAAAAGATATAAGTAGAGGGGTATATTGGACATTATGACCCTTCTCTAGTTATGAACTACTTGTGGAGGATCACACTATATGTAAATAGTTATATCAATGGATGCTGAGACTTCAGATTGTATAAACACATCTACAGTTCTGAGAGTGCGGCCTCGGATTTTTAGTGGAATAACTCCGAGATTAATAATCGTGAAATATTAATTAAAGAGTTTAATTAATATTACTAAGTATTATTGGAGCTTAAAACTGTGGGTCCATTAGGTCCCCTTGCTAGCCCTTATGGTTGTTAGTAACGGGGTCACGGTAATTTAATTAAATGGTCCAGTTAATAGTGTTATGAAAGTAACGCAATTTAATTAAAGAGAATAATTAAATAATGTGATTATTTAATTAAATATTTAATAAATTAAAAGAATATTAATAATTATAAATTATTAAATTCTATTTGTTAAATGGGAGGTTACAGCATCAAATTGTGACAGGGACAAAAGAATTAAAATAATTTGATTATTTTAATTGTCCCACAGATCACAGGTTCAAGTCTCTAGGGAGACCAAAACAAATAGTATTTAGAATCCTATTTGACTTGGTCAAACTAAAACCCTACAAGCGTAGTATTTAAGAGTTAATATGCTAGTAAAAATTGATCTAACCAAAGTGAAAAAAAGGAAAGAGGGATTCGGCCATAGTAAGAAAGAAAGAGAGAAGGAAAAAAAAGAAGTTTTTTTCCTAATCTCTCCCTTTTGTAGGTTCGGTCGCCCAAGGAGAAAAGGAGTCTTCTCCGTTCATTTTTCATGCGACCTCCATCTCTTACCGTGACGTGCCCACTTACGCGTTGGCAGACCGTAGGTCATAACTTGGAAGATCTGGTGGTGTATCAAAGAATCGAAAAAGCATAATCAAAGAAAAAGGTATGCAGTTAAAGCATTCTTTTTCGGCGTATACACAGGAACTCGTTCATGATTGAAAACCGTTTTCAATAAAGAAAATTTTTGAAACCTATTCCGCACGTTTGTTTGATAAATCATCTATTTTCTCCCTTTCAATTGGTATCAGAGACTCGGTTCTGATGTATTTTGTGTATACGAATAAAAAAAGAAAAAACTATATCTTTCTTAATTCTTTTTTTTCTTTTGATTCTTGATGTATTATTGTGTAGGCACAAATCTAGATCTGTACGATTTGTTTTATTATTATATGATTTGATTGTGTATTAATAAAAACGTATTTGATCGTTAATTATATGGTGAATGGGTTATAAGTTGTTTGGTTTTTGGGCCAATTGTTTATGGCAATTTTTTTTTTATTTTGTTCTTGCTGTTTTTTTTATTTTTTTTATTTCTTGTAATCGATCTACGGTACGAGGAGTCATGATGCGGATGATGCGAAGAAGAAAAGAAAAGAAAAAAAGAGGACCTAACAGCCTTGTACGCATCGGCCACGGGCACTAGCGCTTGGGCTGCAGCGCCCACCAGTAGGCCACTCACGCCTGCACACAGCAGTGGTAGCATGCCTAGTTGCGCGCGGGCTGCTGCCGCGTTTAGTTAGGGCTGTTTTTTGTGATTTTTTGCGGACGATTTTTGTCTATTTTCTGGAAGAATATTGTTGAATATTTTTTGGAAAAAGTGTAGAAAATTGAAGCAAAAAATTATGGGCAAACGAGCCACAAATGCGCTAGAAAGAGCGACTCGTGCGAGGGCTGCGCGCGGCTACGCTGCTAGCAGCCACAATTTTGTGTGCGTTAGGGTTGTTTAGGGCTTCGTCTTGACCTAGGGTGCATGCTAAGGTAATGCGTGGACCTTTAGAAAAGATGTTGACTTTCATCAGAAATCAAGTTTGACATGATTGGAGACCAAAGATAAGAGGAATTCGACTCGAAAAAGGACACTTGAAGACCAAGGAATGCCTTCGATATACAAATGTAATTAGAGTTGTTTAGGTTAGATAACTCATGTCACTCGGTCATTTTCGTATGCTTTATTTGTTAGAATTTATGCCCTAAAGCTTGTAATTGTAAATGGTTAAAGACTTAATAAGAATTATTCAGATTATAATTCAAGTTTATAAATGTTTTATATTCAGTAATACATTCGTATTGTGCAAGAACATCCTAGATTGCAAGATGTAATCTCATAATCAGTATATAATGGTCATATACAGAGACGATTCATTTTGAGACGTGTAATCTAAAGAGTCCGTAGAGAGCGAACAAAGCTGGGTACTTTGTTTGTGATTAATCTACTACTGCGGTCCATTATGTAAAGTACAGTGGTCTTATCCTAGATCGCTCATGTAGTTGACATGAGAATGGAGGCACCTTATATGATGAGATCATATAGGACTAGGGCACGATTTATATGAATCTCTCACCAAGATCTGTTAGTAGATGAGATTCATATATAATCGATAAACGATGGCTATTTATAGGTGATCTTAATCCTGAGTGTCTTATTGACTCCTTCAGGTTGGATCGTGGATTTTGATTTACCATGAGTGAGGTTGATGTGAATCTCGAACAATACCTCTGTATCTTAGAGTTGCGGTTTGGCTTGTGGCTGGGAAGGTTTGAACACAATAGTGGAATCCACTCCTTCTTGATTGAAGTAGATGAGTAGTTCCCTTAAGGGTTGATTCAGGGCTTGAACGATTATGAGCTCTTTCTTTCTTCCGTGAGGAAGACAGGATTTAATTGTTAATTAGAAAATCAATGGTACTTAAAGGAAAAGATATTTCTAGAGGGGTATAACGGACTTTATGACCTAGCTCTAGTTATGAACTATTTGTGGAGGATCACACTATATGTAATTAGCTATATCAATGGACACTGAGACTTTAGATTTTATAAACACATCTACAGTTCTGAGAATGCAGCCTCGGGTTTTTAGAGAAATAACTCCGAGGTTAATAATTGTGAAATATTAATTAAAGAGTTTTAATTAATAATACTAAGTATTATTGGAGTTCAGAACTGTGGGTTCATTAGGTCCCCTTGCTAGCCCTTATGGTTGTTGGTAACGAGGGTTACGGTAGATTAATTGGATGGTTCAATTAATAGTGTTACGAAAGTAATGCGATTTAAATAAAAGAGAATAATTAAATAATGTGATTATTTATTTAATTAAATATTTAATAAAATAATAGAAATTAATAATTATGAATTATTAATTCTATTTATTAAATATGAGGTCATGTGATTAAATAATGACTAGGACAAAATAATTAAAATAATTAAATTATTTTAATAGTCCAAAAGGTCACATGTTCAAGTTTTTAGGGAGACTAAAATTAAATTGGATTTAAAATCCTATTTTGACTTGGTCAAACTAAAACCCTAAAGGACTACTATATAAGTGTTATATAGTTAGGAAAAATCTAACCTAACACATAAGTGAGAAACATAAGATGATTCGGCCACCAAAAAGAGAGAAGAAAAAAAAGGTTTTTTTTTTTCTAATTCTCCCTTTTCTTGCAGGTGCTGCCGGCAATAGGGAGAAAAGGTTCTCCGTTCGTTTTTCATGTGACCTCCATCTATTACCGTGACATGCCCACACACACATTTTCAGACCGCGGGTTCTAGCTCGAAAGATCTGGTGGTTGATCAAGGAATCAGAAAAAAGAAAATCAAGTTAAAGGTATGTAGTTTCTAAAGTCTTTTTCTGCATATATACAGGAACTCGTTCCTGATTGAAAAAAATGTTTTCAATATAAGAAAAATTTTTGAAACCCAATTCTGCATGTTACAACGATAATCAAAATCTTTTCTAAAACTCCCTTCATTATTTATTTTTCATGTGCTGAATTATATAAATGTTAAAGCATTGTCATACATATGAATGTCATCTAAATTAGATGTGCCTACACTTGCATAATAATATGTCTGCATAATTTCCATGTCTTAATGTTTTATTTTAATATGATTAAAATTGTAAACATTTTCATAATTGGCAATTAAATAATGGACTTATTTTTTAGGAGTAAAAACTTAGCAATTTCCATTAGATAACTAATCAACAAATTAAAGTGTTTAATTAAAATGATTAGTTAGGTTCTTTGATTAATTAAGATTGATTAGATTAAATACTTAATTAAAATGGAACCAAATAATGAGATTAATTTTTAGGAATAAAAACTTGGTAAATCTCATTAATAACTAATCTATCAATTAATTGTTTAATTAGATTAGTTAGGTCCATTTAAATGTTAGGTTTAATTTGATTAAACATCTAAGACATAATTGGACCAAAATAATGTGAATTTATTTTAACAGTTAAAACATGGTAATTTCACATAATATTTCTAATTTATTAAAAAGTTTTATATAGATTAGAAATTAGATAATATATTATATTTTAATAGTTAAAATTGAATAATCTATTATAATTAGCAACTTAGATTTTATATTAGCCGTAGAATTTAAGTAAAGACAAGAAACATAGAGTTTTAGAAACTCTTAGTTTACAGAAAACCCAAAACTACAAATAGTGAGTAGGAGAGGAATATATGACATTATATCCCGTAGTCCCCATTGTTAGTTCAACACTGTGAGACTCGAGTGGCGCCTTGTGACGGCTTTATTTTCATCTTTCCGACAGAGGGTGTCCATAAGAGTCAATACCAAGGTTGACTTCCTAACGGATAGGTTTTCAGAATGTATTTTGGGATTGATCTAGCCTACCTAGGCAAATCTTAAGTTAAGTTCATGAATTCTGAAACAGTGGATCACATTCATAAAGGACTTAATTAAGCTGTTAATTTATTGTCTTGACTAAACCAAAGTGATGGTTGGATAATATAAGAATAAAGAGTTATTTCGGTGTATTATCCGATTGAGAATGTCTCAATCTAACATGCAAGGATTTGACCTAGCTTACCTAGGCACTTACTTGTGGTATGTTGGATTATTGCGGCATAGTAACTAATTTTAGGGATTTTTTAGTTCATTAAAATTATGCTCATGCATCATGTTTAATTTTATGCCGAACATATAGCATGATATGAATGTATGAATGAATGATATTAATTTAGATTTATATCTTTAATTTTTAGCAATGTCTTATGCTTTAATTTCCATCCTTGCAAATGAAAAATTAACCGGGGATAACTATACAAAGTGGAAACATAATATGAACACAATCATAGTCTGCAAAGACATTAAATTTATACTCACGGAGGAATATCCTCCATAGCCCACTCCTAACGTGTCAAAGCCAGTTAAAGAAGCCTACGAGAAGTGGGTTTTGGCTGATGAAAAGGCCCACACATTTATGCTGGTCGGCATGACCGAAGTGCTTACGACGAAGCACGAATCAATGACTTTTGCATTTGAAATAATGGAGTCATTGCAGGCCATGTTTGGACAACCCTCTGAGTAAAAGTGACACGAAGCTGTTCGTTTCGCTATGCTCGACTTTATGAAGGAGGGTACATCTGTTATGGAACATGTCCTTAAGATGATGTCCTATTTCAACACTGCTGAAGTAAATGGTGGGACTATTGATGAGGCCTCCCAAGTGAGCATGATCATGACAACTCTTCCGAAGAGTTTTGAGCAGTTCAGAAGCAATTACAAGATGAACAAGTTAAAGTTCACTCTCACTCAATTGTTGAATGAGCTCGCTACTTAACAGTCCATGAAAAGGGACCATAAGGGCAAGATCGGCGAAGCAAATGTTGTTGAGCCATCTTCTTCTGGTACGAAGAAGAGGATAAGGTCTGCTGGAAAAGCCAAGGCACAGCCGAAAAAGAAATCTGCTTAAAAGAAGAAGCAGAGCACCAAGATTGACAAGTCTAAAGAAAAATGTTTCCAATGTGACAAGGTTGCCATTGGAAGAGGAACTGTCCAAAGTACCTCGAGGAGCTCACAGCCAAGAAGAAAGTGAAAGGTAAATCTGATTTACTTGTCATAGAATCTTGTTTAATGGAAGATGACTCTTCACCTTGGATAATTGATTCAGGGGCTACTAATCATGTTTGTGAAGGAATTTTTAGAAAAGATTTTGATTATCGTATAACATGCGGAATTGGGTTTCAAAAATTTTTCTTATATTGAAAACCTTTTTTCAATCAGGAACGAGTTCCTGTATATACGCAAAAAAAAGACTTTAGAAACTACATACCTTTTTCTTGATTTTCTTTTTTCTGATTCCTCGATCTACCATCAGATCTTCCGAGCTATGACCCATGGTCTGATAATGCGCACTCACGGCAAGAGATGGAGGTCACGTGAAAAGATCTCCGGCCGAATCCTGCAAAAGAGGGGAGAGTCAGAAAAAAAAGCTTTTTTTTTTCTTTTTTCTTCTCTCTTTGGTGGCCGAATTCTCTTTCTGTTTCACATGTGTGTTAAGTCAGGTTTTTCCTAGCTATATAACACTTATATAGTAGTTCTTTAGGGTTTTAGTTTTACCAAGTTAAAATAGGATTCTAGATCCTATTTATTTTTGGTCTCCCTAAAGACTTGAACCTGTGACTTTTTGGACTATTAAAATAATCTAATTCTTTTAATTCTTTTGTCCTAATCATTATTTAATCACATGACTTCATATTTAATAAATAGAATTAATAATTAATAATTAATAATTTTTATTATTTTATTAAATATTAAATTAATTAAATAATCACATTATTTAATTATTCTCTTTTATTAAATCGCATTACTTTCGTAATACTATTAATTGGACCCTCCAATTAATCTACCGTGACCCTCGTTACCAACAACTATAAGGGCTAGCTAGGGGACCTAATGGACCCACAGTTTTGAGCTCCAATAATACTTAGTAATATTAATTAAAACTCTTTAATTAATATTTCATGATTATTAACCTCGGAGTTATTCCACTAAAAACCCGAGGCTGCACTCTGATGTGTTTATACAATCTGAAGTCTCAGCGTCCATTGATATAGCTAATTGCATATAGTGTGATCCTCCACAAATAGTTCATAACTAAAGCTGGGTCATAAAGTCCGTTATACCCCTCTAGAAATATCTTTTCCTTTATGTACCATTGATTCTCTAATGAACAATTAAATCATGTCTTCCTCACAGAAGAAGGAGAGCGCTCATAATTGTTCAAGCCCTGAATCAACCCTTAAAGGAACTACTTATCTACTTCAATCAAGAAGGAGTGGATTCCACTATTGTGTTTAAACCTTCTTAGCGACAAGTCAAACCGTAACTCTAAGATACGGAGGTATTGGTCGAGATTCTCATCAACCTTAGTCATGGTAAATCAAAAGCCACGATCCAACCTGAAGGAGTCGATAAGACACTCAGGATTAAGATCACCTATAAATAGTCATCGTTTATCGATTATATATGAATCTCATCTACTAACGGATCTTAGTGAGAGATTCATGTAAATCGTGGCCCAGTCCTATATGATCTCATCATATAAGGTGCCTCCATTCTCATGTCAACTACATGAGCGGTCTAGGATAAGACCACCGTACTTTACAGAATGGACCGCAGCAGTAGATCAATCACAAACAAAGTACCCAGCTTTGTTCGCTCTCTACGGTCTCTTTAGATTGCACGTCTCAAAATGAATCCTCTCTGTATATGACCATCATATACTCATTATGAGATTACATATTGCAATCTAGGATGTTCTTGCACAATACGAATGTATTACTGAATATAAAACATTTATAAACTTGAATGATAATCTGAATAATTCATATTATTGTCTTTAACCATTTATAATTACCAGCTTTAGGGCATAAATCCCAACAGTTTGGTTTTCTTTACAGTGGACTGAGGATTGGCAGCAGCTGGAGGAAGGGTGCTTCACTATGCATGTAACATCTGTAATTTTTATTAATTATAAAAAGTGTCTATTCTTGTTATTAATTATGTGAAAATAATGTAATGGGTTTATTTGAATTAATTTTTGGGTATACAAGTGGACTAGGTGGAACAGTCCAGAAAGAATGCATGAAGGAAAAAGCTGGCAGTGAGCACCGCGACCACAGATCGCAATGAGCAGCTCACGGTGAAAATGATGATTTTGGGCAGTGAGCACCGCGACCAGGAATCGCGATGAGCAGCTCGCGGTGAAAATACTGATTTTGGGCAGTGAGCATCGCGACCAGACACCGCGATGGCTGATCGCAATGAAGGCAGTAAAAACACTCCAGTGAGTACTGCGACTAGGTGGCGCGGCCACATGTCATGAAGAGCGGTTGCAATGACCAAAATTTTATAAAAAAATAGATGGCGGTGGGAAGCTTCACGAAGAAGCAAGAGAAAACAAAAATAGCAAGAGATAGATCGGGAGAAAGAAAAAGAGAAAAAGGAAAAGAAGAAGAGAAAGAAGAAGAGAGAGAAAGGAAGAAGAAGAAGAAAGGAAGAAGAAAGGAGAAGGAGAAGGAAAAGAGGAGGGAGAAAGAGAAAAGAAGATAGGAGAAAGAAAAAGGAAATCTAGAAAAGAAAAGTTCGTAAAAATGGTATCCAGGTTGATGTACACTCATTTTTTAAATCTTTATGAACTTAATATGTGTTTTGATTCGAATATGAAATGTTTGAATATTTTGGTGGATATATGTTCATATGTTTCTGTATTTGAATATTTTGATTTAATCGTATTTCAATTATCACGATTACATTGAAATAAATGATTACAAAATATTGTATGAAACAATCGTATAATTTCTAAGAAGTCAAAGACACTAATATTGTTTGAAAATTTTATTTGTTGAATTTAATTTAGATTTGTAAATTACAGTTGTTGATTTTGAAATGAATACAATGAATTGATATGAAAATTGGAAAATTTTGTATTGTAAAACGGCCCTAGGATACTTGAACATAGAAAACGGATATAGGAGGTTGGTATACCAGCTGGGTTATTTTAGCAGTACTGCACCGATATTGATATTGATCGTGATATTACGTACCTCCTTAAGGATTCGTCCTGGGGTAGGGAGTTATGATATTGATATTATGTACCTCTCTCAGGATACCGAGTACCTGGTCCTAAGGTAGGGAGTTATACGTACCACCCTTGGATGGAACAGGCCCCAAGTGCCGGTCCTAGGGTTGGGAGTTATGTTCGATGGGCAGCCACCGAGTGGTCGATGTCGAACGGCCCATATTCCAGTCCATAAAAATTATGTTAAGTATACCAAAGGGCCAGGATTGAAATGAATTGAATTAAATGTTTATAAGCGAATTTATAAATTGATTTCGTATGATTTATTTCATTGATTGAGTTGAATAGTGATATGTTTTTTTATGATAGTATTATGATATTATATTTTGAAATTTATTTTGTGATTTCGATAAATAAGTTTAGTGTACACCCACTAAGCGATACGCTTAGCGCGTTGATTTTATCACGCATAGGTAATAGAGATACCAGCAGAGAAAAAGACTAAAGAGGAGATAGCTGCAGATAGAGGTTCAGAGTCACCATACTTTTGGGTAGTTGTAGTTGAACTTTGGTTGTATATCATTTAGTTAAGCATACATATACAGAAGTTTATAAATTTGTCATATATATAAGTTTTGTAAATATTTGTTTAATGATTTATGTTTTTCAAAAGTTGTAAATATTGATTATTTATTGTTTCATTTGTCAACGTTTGGGAAGTCGCACTATATGGCAGAGTGCACATTTGATTGAGAAATGAATTTTGAAGTGTTGAATATTATATTATTTGAGTTTTTTGTTGAAAACAGAAGTTTTGGAAAGTAAAAAAAAAATAGAGGAAACTCTGGTAAAATTTTTAAAATATTTGATGGGTTCACTAGAAATGCTTTTGAAAGCCAAATTACATTTGTGTTTATAAAGATTTCAAACTATAAACTCATATTATAAAAGTTTTGAAAACCGGGTAGCGCTCCTTGGGTCGATCCAAGCGGGTTAGGTCAAGGGGTGTTACATTTATGTGGTATCAGAGCGCAGTTTAGGCATTTCTGGACCAAAGGAGTAATACTCTGTATATGCATGCATTGTATAAAGACACCTATAGGAGTATGTGACTCTAATTTGGAGACCTCTCTTCTGTCTTACATAGGATAAAAAGAAATGGAAGGAAGTGGAGATAGACCTAAAAGTCCCGCCAGTGTAGCTAGTAGAGCATCTAGAGAATCTGTAAGCTCAAGGGCGGCTGGACCAGAAGTTCAGGGTCAGCCGTCATTTTTGCAACAAATGGCTGAATTCTTTCAGAACGTGGCCGGAGCAGCGCTATGAAGGTCAGCAATTGAACGCTTGGCCAAGTACAGACCGACTAATTTCCATGGCAGAAAAGATGAGGATACATCTGCTGTAGAATACTGGTTTGAACGAATAGATAGAGTATTACAGCAGATGCATTGCACACCTGAAGAAAGTTTAGAGTGTGCAGTATCTTTATTGCAGGACGATACCTACCAATGGTGGACCTCCATTATACAGACAGTGCTGCCGGAAGAGAGAACGTGAGAGTTTTTCCAGAGGAAATTTCGAAGAAAATATGTCGGCTGTATTTATCTGGATAACATGAAGAGAGAATTTACCAACCTGAAGCAGAGACAGGTGACAGTGACAGAATATTAAAGAGAATTTGTTAGGTTGAGTAAATATACTCGAAACATGGTAGCCGCAGAAGTGGACAGGTGCAGGAGGTTTGAAGATGGACTGAATAATTATATCCGCTACAGGTTGCCGCATTTGAATTTGAAGATTTTACTATACTTGTCTCTGCATCCTTAAATGTTGAAAGAATCAAGAAAGAAGAACAGGCAAGACGAGACAGAAGTCAACAGAGAAGGGGATCAGGGCAGTCCAGCTCATATCAGCCACAGAGTAAGAAGTTTAATGGACCGCAGTTTAGTGGTCCGATGCAGTCACAGAGACTCATACCCACAGCTAGACTGGGTCAGTCTGTAACATCAATAGCCAGTACCCTTGGGAATGCAGCTAGGGACCATCCCCGGCACTGTGTAAGCATTGCGGAAGAAGACATCCTGAGGAATGCTGGAGGATCACAGGAGCCTGTTTAAGATGTGGATCTTGTGATCATTTTCAAATAGATTGCCCACAGTTCAGAGCTATCCCTGTTCAGCAATCAGAGAGACCAGCTCCTACTACTTCCAGAAGTAGGAGACCTAGTCAGGCAGGAATTGAAGGTGGTCGCCACAGAGGGGTGTCAGAATCTGTAGCAAGACCAGATAGTCGTACCCCTGCACAAGCCTATGGTATTAGGGCTCAAGAAGACAAGGATGCGCCAGACGTGATTGCTAGTACTATTTCTATCTTTGACACTACAGCTATTGCATTGATAGATCCAGGTTCTACTCATTCCTATATATGTGATGCATTGTTGAAACAATGAAATTTGAAAACTGAACCTACTGAGTATGACGTATTAGTCAGCAATCCGATAGGCCAAAGTGTAGTTGTGAACCGTGTGTACAGAAATTGTCCTATTCAGATTCAGGAGTATGAATTTCCAGGAGATTTGATGGAGTTGCCATTCTATGAGTTTGACGTTATTCTAGGCATGGATTGGCTATCCAAACACAAGGTAGTGATTGATTGCAATTTGAAACGAGTAACACTCAGAACAGTCGATGGTATAGAAGTCACATTAGTGGGTGATAGGAGGGATTTTCTCTCCAATATTATTTCAGCCATTATAGCCTGTAAATTGATCAGAAAAGATTGCGAAGCTTATTTGGCACAAGTGGTTGATTCCATAAAGGTTGATTTTACAATTCAGAATATACCCACTGTGTGTGATTTCGCATACGTATTTTTAGAGGAACTTCCTAGTTTGCCACCTTAGAGAGAAGTGGAGTTTGTGATCGATGTGGTACCAGGTACTACACCAGTATCCATAGCTCATTACGGAATGGCACCAGCAGAACTGAAGATACAGTTACAAGAATTGCTGGATAAGGGCTTTATCAGACCCAGTGTATCCCCGTGGGGAGCTCCAGTGTTATTTGTGAAAAAGAAAGATGGGTCACTGAGATTGTGCATTGATTATAGGCAGCTGAATAAACTTACTGTCAAGAATAAATATCTGTTGCCTAGAATCAATGACTTGTTTGCTCAGTTGAGAGGAGCCTATGTCTTCTCAAAGATAGATCTCAGATCGGGTTATCATCAATTGAGAATAAAAGATTCTGATATTCAGAAAACAGCATTTAGAACTAGGTATGGACACTATGAATTAGTAGTGATGCCATTTGGGCTGACAAATGCACCTGCAGCCTTTATGGATTTGATGAACCGGATATTTCGACTATACTTGGATCAGTTTGTGGTTGTCTTTATTGATGATATCCTGGTATACTCATAGACGACAGAGGACCATGACAGGCACCTCAGAATGGTATTACAGATTCTGAGGGAGAAGCAACTATATGGTAAACTGAGTAAATGTGAGTTCTGGTTGGCCGAGATTGCATTTCTGGGCCATATTGTGTCAGCAGAGGGTATTAAGGCAGATTCTAAAAAGATTAAAGCAATTGTGGAATGGAAGCCTCCCAGGAATGTTACAAAAGTCAGAAGTTTCTTATGCTTGGCAGGTTATTATCGACGGTTTGTGAAGGGATTCTCATTCATAGCAAGTCCTTTGACCAAACTACTGCATAAAAATATCAGATTTGACTGGACTGACAGATGCCAGACAGCTTTTGACAAATTGAAGACGATGCTAGTTGAGGCTCCAGTCCTGATTCAGCCAGTCTCAAGTAAATATTTTGTGATCTACAATGATGCCCCACACCATGGTTTAGGTTGTGTACTGATGCAGGAAGGCAAGGTGGTTGCATATGCGTCCAGACAGCTGAAAACTCATGAATAGAACTATCCTATACATGATTTGGAACTTGCAGCCATTGTATTTGCCTTGAAAATATGAAGGCATTACTTGTATGGTGAGAAGTGCTACATATATACAGATCACAAGAGTCTGAAGTATTTACCTACTCAAAGAAAGCTCAATCTGAGACAGAGACGATGGATGGAATTAATCAAAGACTATGATTGTGTGGTTGACTACCATCCAGGAAAGGCGAATATGGTAGCAGATGCTCTGAGCAGAAAAACATTATTCGCTCTAAAGGCCATGAATGTAAACACCCCTTGACTCGACCCGACTAGATCGACCTAGGGAGCGCTACCTGTTTCAAAACTTTTCTTAACTCACTTTATAATTAAAAAACCATTGAAAACCAAATAAATTATATTTTAAAATCTTTTTTATAATGAGCCCATCCAAAACTATTTTGAAAAATTTTGCCATAATTTCCTCTGTTTTTCTAATTTTTCAAAAAATCCTGTTTTCAAATAAAAACTCAAATAATATAATAATCAATACTTCAAATTACTTTTCTCAATCAAATGCGCATTCTACCATATAGTGCGACTTTCCAAACATTTTTAAATAAAACAATTCATAATTTAATAATTACAAGCCTTTGAAAACGAAAACATAAACCATAAAACAATTATTTACAAAACAAATATATCACACTTTTACAAATTTACAATCTTCTGTATATGCATGCGTAACTAAATGATATACAACTAAAATTCAAATATAACTATCCAAAAAGTATGGTGACTCTGAATCTTCAGTCTGCAGCTACCTCCTCTCTAGTCTTTTTCTCCCTCTATATCTCGGCTACCTACGCGTGATGAAATCAATGCGCTAAGCATATAACTTAGTGGGTGTACACTAAACTTATTTATCGAAATCATAAAATAACTTGTAAAATAAAATGTAATCATGATATAATATAAAAACAAATCACTATTTAACTCAATTAGTAAATTAAACTATACAAAATCAATTTTCTAAATTGTTTATAAACAGTTTATCCAATTTCATTTCAATCCTGGCCCTTTGGTATACTTAACATATATTTCTAGAATGGAATATGGGCTGAAATAACTCCCTACCATAGGACCGATACTGGGGACCTGAACCATCCTTAGGGAGGTACATGATATCAATATCGGTGTGACGTCTACCTCCGGGATTCGCCTAAACTGGTCTATGCCAGGTTTGCCCCACAAAATCCAGCAGTCACTAATAATAACGGTGCAGTACTGCTGAAATTACCCAGCTGGTATACCAACCTCCTATATCCATTTTCTATATCCAAGTATCCTAGGGCCGTTTCAATGTAACATTTTCGAATTCTCATATCAATGCATGGTATTCATTTCGAAATAAACAACTGTAATTCACAAATCGAAGTTAAATTCAACAAATATAAATTTCAAACGATATTAGTAAAACATGTATATATGATTTCATGGAAATTAAACGATTTGTTCATACGATATTCTAAAACAATTTATTTCAACGTAATCATGATAATCAAAATATGATTAAAGCAAAATCATTCAAATGAAGAACAGTATGAACATATATTTACTAAATTATCCAAAAATCTCAAATTCAAACCAAAAACACATAATAATTTCGTAAAGATTTCAAAAACAAGTGTACACCAACCTAGATACCCTTTTTACCATTTTTATCTTCTGGGTTTTCCATTTTTCTCCTCTTTTTTTCCTTTCTCTTCCTCCCTCCTCTTTTCCTTTTCTTTCTCCTTTCTTCTTCCTTTCTTCTTCTTCATCTTCTCTTCTTCTTCTTCTCTTCTTCCTCTTCTTCTTCTTCTTCTTCTTCTTTCTTTCTCTTCCTTTCTCTCTCCTTTTCTTTTTCTTTCTTTCTTTCTTTTCTTTCTCCCGGTCTCTCTCTTTCACTTTTTCTCTCTTGCTTCTTCGTGAAGCTTCCACTGCCATATATTTTTTTTATAAAAATTTGGCCATCACGACCTGTGGTCGGGCCATCTGTGGTCGCGCCACCTGGTCGCGTTGCTCACTGGAGTGATTTTACCGCCTTCATCGCGATCAGCCATCGCGGTGTCTAGTCGCGATGTTGGTCGCGTTGTTCACTGCCCAAAATCAACATTTTCACCGCGAGCTGCTTATCGCGATCCCTGGTCGCGGTGCTCACTACCTCAAATCATCATTTTCACCACGAGCTGCTCATCGCGATCCCTGGTCGCGGTGACTAGTAGCGGTACTCACTGCCAACATTTTCCTTTTCTTTCATTCATTCTTTCTGGACCGCTTCACCTGGTCCACCTGGAAACCTTAAAAGTATAAATTTTCCACCCCTCAAATCATAAATATCATATTCACATACTCAAAATTAATTCAACTATACTTTTCATATTTATTTGAAATTAGGGATGTTACAATGAATGTTCACTTACAGATGAGTCCAGATAATGTCTTGGTAGCTGAATTGAGATGCAAGCCAAATTTAATTCAGCAGATAGCAGAAAAATAGAAGCAGGATGATAGAATTCAGATGATATGTGGACAGATCCCAGAGGGGAAGCATCCGGATTTCACAATAAAAAATGATGGTATTGTGTGTTTCAAAGACAAGATTTACATTCCAGATGATGAAGAATTGAAAATGATGATCCTAACAGAGGCACATAGTAGTCCGTGTTCGATGCACCCAGGTAGCACAAAGATGTAAAGAGATTTGAAAACTCAGTATTGGTGGTCTAGGATGAAGAAAGATGTGGTGGATTTCATGAATAAATGTATGACATGCCAACAAGTGAAAGCAGAACACCAGGTTCCATCAGGATTGTTATAGCCAATATTAATACCTGAATGGAAATGGAATCGTATCAAGATGGACTTTGTCACAGGATTGCGTTTCAACCGGAGTAAACATGATGTTATATGGGTAATAGTGGACCGACTAACGAAGTCAGCGCATTTTTTACCTGTCAGAACTGACTATTCACTGGATCGATTGGCAGAATTGTATATAAAAGAAATAGTCAGATTGCATGGAGTGCCTGCATCAATAATATCAGATAGAGACCCGAAGTTTACATCCAGATTTTGGAAGAAGTTTTAAGAAGCTTTGGGTACTTGATTGAGTTTCAGTACAGCATTCCATCCGCAGACAGATGGACAATCAGAAAGGGTAATTTAGGTGCTAGAGGATATGCTCAGGAGTTGTGTAATTGATTTCGAAGGGAGTTGGGCTGATCACCTCCCATTGATTGAGTTTGCATACAATAATAGTTACTAATCGAGCATAACTATGGCACCATATGAAGCATTGTACAGAAGAAAATGCAGGACACCAGTATGTTGGACAGAGTTGGGTGAAGACAGGTTAGTAGGCTCAGATTTGATCAGACAAACTGAGGAGAAAGTGAAGATCATCAAGGAAAGACTGAAAGTTGCATCTGACCGACAGAAATCATATGCAGATTTGAAAAGAAAGGAGATAGAATATGAAGTCGGTGAAAAAGTTTTCCTTAAAGTATCTCCATGGAAAAAAGTGCTCAGATTTGGCAGAAAAGGGAAGTTAAGTCCTAGGTTTATTGGGCCATACGAGATCATTGAACGTGTAGGACCAGTAGCCTACAGACTTGCTTTACTTCCTGAACTAGAGAAGATTCATAATGACTTCCATGTGTCCATGCAGAGGAAATACAGATCTGATCCTTCCCACAGAGTCCAGGCTGAAAGTATTAAAATATGACCAGACCTAATATATGAAGAGGAACCAGTGTAAATTCTTGATAGGGAGATTAAAGAATTACGAAATAAAATAGTTCCACTGGTGAAAGTCCTCTGGAGAAATCATAATGTAGGAAAGGCTACCTGGGAAAGCGAAGAAACAATGAGACAACAATATCCTCAATTATCGACTGAGGTAAAATTTTGAGGACGAAATTTCTTAAGAGGGGCAGAATTGTAACATCCTTAATTTTCAGTAATTACAAAAAGTACCCTTAATTGTTGTTAATTATGTAAAAATAATGTAATGAGTTTATTTGGATTAAATTTTAGGTATACAAGTGGACAAGGTGGAACGGTCCAGAAATAATGCATGAAGGAAAAAGCTAGTAGTGAGCACCACGACCACAGATCGCGATAAGCAACTCGCTGTGAAAATGATGATTTTGCGCCGTGAGCACTGCGACCAGGGATCGCGATGAGTATTTTGATTTAATCGTATTTCGATTATCACAATTATGTTGAAATAAATGATTACAGAATATTGTATGAAACAATCGTATAATTTCTAAGAAGTCAAAGACACTAATATTGTTTGAAAATTTAATTTGTTGAATTTAATTTAGATTTGTAAATTACAGTTGTTGATTTTGAAATGAATACAATGAATTGATATGAAAATTGAAAAATTTTGTATTGTGAAATAGCCCTAGGATACTTGAACATAGAAAACGGATATTGGAGGTTGGTATACTAGCTGGCTTATTTTAGCAGTACTGCACCGATATTGATATTGATTGTGATATTACGTACCTCCTTAAAGATTCATCCTAGGGTAGGGAGTTATGATATTGATATTATGTACCTCCCTGAGGATACCGAGTACTTGATCCTAGGGTAGGGAGTAATACGTACCACCCTTGGATGGAACATGCCCCAAGTGTCGGTCCTAGGGTTAGGAGTTATGTTCGACAGGCAGCCACCGAGTGGTCGATGTCGAATGGCCCATATTCCAGTCCATAAAAATTATGTTGAGTATACCAAAGGGTCAGGATTGAAATGAATTGAATAAAATATTTATAAGCGAATTTATAAATTGATTTCGTATGATTTATTTCATTGATTGAGTGGAATAGTGATATGTTTTTATATGATAGTATTATGACATTATATTTTGAAATTTATTTTGTGATTTCGATAAATAAGTTTAGTGTACACCCACTAAGCGATATGCTTAGCGCGTTGATTTTATCACGCGTAGGTATTAGAGATACCAGCGGAGAAAAAGACTAAAGAGGAGATAGCTGCAAACAGAGGTTCTGAGTCACCATACTTTTGGGTAGTTGTATTTGAACTTTGGTTGTATATCATTCAGTTAAGCATGCATATACAGAAGTTTATAAATTTGTCATATATATAAGTTTTGTAAATATTTGTTTAATGGTTTATGTTTTTCAAAGGTTGTAAATATTGATTATATATTGTTTCATTTGACAACGTTTGGGAAGTCGCATTATATGGCAGAGTGCGCATTTGATTGAGAAATGAATTTTGAAGTATTGAATATTATATTATTTGAGTTTTTCCGTTGAAAACAAGAGTTTTGGAAAGTCAGAAAAACAGAGGAAACGCAAAATTTTTAAAATATTTGATGGGCTCACTAGAAACGCTTTTGAAAGCCAAATTACATTTGTGTTTATAAAGATTTCAAACTATAAACTCAGATTAGAAAAGTTTTAAAAATCGGGTAGCGCTCTTTGGGTCGATCCAAGCGGTTCGGGTCAGGGGGTGTTACAATACGTGTTGGAACAGGGGATGTAACATCCTTAACTTTTAGTAATTACGAAAAGTATCCTTAATTGTTGTTAATTATATGAAAATGATGTAATGTGTTTACTTGGATTAATTTTTAGGTATACAAGTGGACCAGGTGGAGCGGTCCAGAAATAGTGTATGAAAGGAAAAAGGAAAATGCTGGTACTGTGTATCGTGACCCAAGACCGCGACCAGTGATCGCGATAAAAATGGTGAAATCGACCAGTGAGCATCGCGACTAGATACCGCGATGGTGGATCACGATGAAGGCAATAAAAAAACTTTTCAGTAAGTACCGCGACCAAGCTACGCGACCATATGTCGCGACAGCCAAAATTTTATAAAAAAAATAAGAGACGGTGAGAAGCTTCACGAAAAAGTAAAAGAGAAAGAGAGGGACCGGGAGAAAGAAAGAAAAAGAAGAAGAAAGGAAAAGGAAAAAGAAGAAGAGAAAGAAGAGAGAGAAAGAGGGAAAGAGAAAGAAGAGAAGAAGAAGAAAGGAAGAAGAAAGGAAGAAGAAGAAGAGAAAAAGAAGAAGAGAAGAAGAAGAAGAAGAAGAAGAAAGGAAGAAAAAGAAGAAGAAGAAGAAGAAGAAGAAGGAAAATAGGAGGGAGAAAGAGAAGAGAAAAAAGGAAGAGGAAAAGGAAATCCAGAAAAGAAAGTTTCGAAAAAACGGTATCCAGGTTAGTGTACACACGTTATTCGTATGTTTTGATTAAACTTATTTGTGAATAATCTTTGAAAATGATTTTGAATTACAGAAATGTAATTTATGTTGAGTTTAATGATTTTAATTTCCGAAGTATACTGTTATGTTCAGTTTTCTGTTACTTTATATGATTTGCAATATCTAAAATCCTTTAATAATAGCCCTGATACTTGTATAGGGGAATATGGATATAGGAGGTTGATATGTCAATTGGGTGCACTTAGCAGTACTGCACTAATACTCCTGATGACTATATAGGGATACCATTTCATTTTGAAGTGGGAAACCCGACTGTATAAATATGGATACCATTTCATTCTAAAGTGGGAAACCGACTGTGTATATAGGGATACCATTTCATTCTGAAATGGGAAACCCGACTGTATAAACCCGTAATCCAATCCTGTAAAACCCTGTTAAGTGTATCAGAGGCCCAGTTAAGAAATGAAAAAAAAAATGGAATTACTGAAAAGTATGAAACGATTTTGGAATAAAGAAATTTTATTGAGATTTCAATCTAGAAACATTTGAAAATGTTTTAATTAATATAGTTTCAGTATTGAAATATTATGTTTGTTTTATGAATGTACATACATTAATATGTATTTCTGAAAGTTAGTTCAATTGTTTTATATGATATTGAACATATTTTAGTGTACACCCACTAAGTATTATTGCTTAGCGCGTTGATTTTATCACGCGTAGGTAATAGAGATACCAGTGGAGAAAAAGACTGAAGAGGTGGTAGCTGCTGAAGAAGATTCAGAGTCACATTACTTAGGTAGTTTTATTTAAACCTTGTTCGCATAATTATTTATTCCAGCATGCATATACAGAAGTTTGTAAAGTTGTAATATATGAGTTTTGTAAATATTGGTATAATAGTTTATGTTTTTCAAAGTTTTGTAAATATAAATTATGTATTGTTTTATTTGAAAATGTTTGGGAAAGTCGCATTATATGGAAGAGTGCGCAAATGATTGAGAAATAAATTTTGAAGTGTTTGATAGTATATTGTTTGAGTTTTGTGGAAAACAGTATTTTTGGAAAGTCAGAAAAATAGAGAAAACTCTGTCAATTTTTTTTTTTGTTTTTATAATAGTGATGGGCTCACTGTAAATTATTTTAAATATAACAGTATTTATTGGTTTTACAAAAGTTTTCAACATATAAATTAAGTTTAGAAAAGTTTTGAAATCGGGTAGCGCTCCTTGGTTCGATCCAGGCGGGTCGGGTCAGGGGGTGTTACAGGGGATGTCATTTCAGCACGAGCAGTGGGAGTAGTTAGACTCCAATTTAATAATTGTTTCCTTTCGTTGGACAATGTTTTTTACATTCTTGGATTTACAAGGAATTTGATTTCTGTATCCAGATTGCTTGAACTTTATTATATTTCTTTTAATGATAAGTCAGTTATTGTTTCTAGAAATGGTTTAAATGTTTGTTCTGGTATGATAGAAAATAATTTGTATGTTTTAAGACCGTTAATTCATACATCACTGTTTAAAGTTGAAAAACCTAAAACAAAACGATAGAAAATTTTTCCAAATGATGACACGTATTTGTGGCATCTAAGACTTGGACATATAAACGTTGATAGGATAAACAGACTTGTAAAAAGTGGATCTTTAAGTCAGTTAGAGATCGGCACCTTACCTGTTTATGAATCTTGTCTGGAGGTTAAGATGACCAAGAGACCCTTTACAAGAAAAGGTGTTAGAGCCACACAACCACTAGAGCTTATACACTCAGACGTCTGTAGACCTATGACTGTTAGAGCAACAGGTGGTTATGAGTATTATGTCACATTCATTGATGACTACTCAAGATACGGGTATGTTTACCTACTGCAATGTAAGTCGGAAACCTTTGAAAGGTTCAAAGAATTCTGAACTGAAGTTGAAAATTAATTAGGCAAAACAATTAAAGCTCTACGATCGGATCGTGAAGGTGAGTATCTCGACCAAGAGTTTGAAGACTACATGGTTGAGCATAGGATTGTATCCCAACTCACGGCTCCAGTACACCATAGCATAATACTATTGCAGAGAGAAGAAATAAGACCCTGATGGAAATGGTGAGATCTATGATTAGTTTCTCATCATTACCAAATTTCTTTTGGGGATATGCACTACAAACAGTGGCTTACATATTGAACGTAGTTCCATCCAAGTATGTTCCTAAGACTCTTCTAGAGTTGTGGAATGGTCGTAAAGCTAGTTTACAATATTTTCGCATATAGGGGTGTCCAGTACATGTATTGAAGAACAGAAGTGGAAAGCTAGAACCTCGTTCACAAGTATGCCTATTTGTAGGGTATCCAAAGGAAACTTGAGGAGGATTCTTTTATAATTCACAAGAAAACAAAGTGTTTGTATCGACAAATGCAATGTTTCTTGAGGAGGATTATATGAATAATCATAAACCTCGTAGTAAGATTGAGTTAGAAGAGCTAGAACCTAGTACGACCAGTGCTCAGTCAACAAGGGTTGTTGATAGTGTTATTATTCCACAAACATCTGACAGTCAGATGATTCCTAGTCAGAATACACTACCACCTAGGCTTAGTAAGAAGGTTGTTATACAACTTGATCGCTATTTAAGTATTGGAGAGGCACCGGTTGTCATTTCCGATAATAGTGTGGATGGCCCATTGACATTCAGACATGCAATAGAAGATTCTAACAAATAAGAATGACTTAAAGCCATGAATCTTGAGATGGAGTCCATGTACTCCAACTCAGTCTGGGAACTTGTAGATTTACTAAATAGGATAAAACCCATCGGATGTAAGTGGATCAACAAACATAAGAGAGGAGTAGACGGGAAAGTAGAGACCTTCAAGACAAGGCTAGTGGCTAAGGGTTACACCCAGAAGGAATGCATCAATTATGATAAAACCTTCTTGCCAGTAGCTATGTTTAAGTGTATTATGATACTCTTATCCACAGCTGCCTATTTCGATTACGAAATTTGACAAATGGACGTCAAGACTGCATTCTTGAATGACAATCTTGACGAGAGTATCTACATGATGCAATCAGAGGGGTTCATATCCCAAGATCAAGAGCAAAATGTTTGCAATCTGTAAAGGTCCATTTATGGATTTAAGCAAGCATCTAGATCTTGGAACATTAGGTTTGATACTGCTATCAAGACCTATGACTTTGAGCAAAACATTGATGCACCTAGTGTATTCAAGCGCACCATTGATAAGAAAGTAGTTTTCCTGGTCCTTTACGTGGATGATATCCTACTCATTGGGAATGACGTAGGGACATTATCATAAGTAAGGGGTTGGCTTGCTAACCAATTCCAAATGAAAGATTTGGGAGAGGCAAGTTATGTTCTAGGGATCCAATTAATAAGGGATCGCAAGAACAAACTGTTAGCTGTATCTGAAGTATCGTATATCAACAAGACACTTGTGCGATTCTCGATGCAGAACTCCAAGAAAGGCAATCTACCTTCGAGGCATGGAGTTCACTTGTCTAAGGAACAGTGTCTTAAGACACCTCAAGAAATTGAGGATATGAGACGGATTCCCTATGCGTCCGCAGTAGGTAGTCTTATGTATGCTATACTATACACGAGACCTGACAGCTGCTTCGCAGTGGGAGTAGCCAGTAGATATCAGTCCAACCCAGGATTGGATCATTGGGTTGCTGTTAAGCATATTCTCAAGTATCTTTAGAGAACGAGAAACTATATGCTAGTATATTCCCATTCGGATTTGATTCCGTTAGGATATACAGATTCTGACTTTTAGTTAGAAAAGGATTATAGGAAATCCACGTCTGGGTTAGTATCCACCCTTGGTGGTAAAGCCATAGTATGAAGGAGTATCATGCAATCTTACATTATTGATTATACTATGGAAGCCGAGTATATACCAGCTTATGAAGCGGCTAAGGAGGCTGTATGGCTCCAGAAATTCTTGAGTGATCTAGAAGTTGTTTCAGATGTGGATAGACCCATGACACTTTATTGTTATAATAGTGGGGATGTGGCTAATTCCAAAGAACCAAGAAGCCATAAGAGATGTGACGCCCCTAATTTTTCTTAAATATGATAAATATCATTGAATTATTATTAAGCATGCAAAAGTTAAGTATGTGATTTAAATTGGTGGAAAGTATATATATATATATTCGATATATAGTGTATAAATGAATAGTGATTTTAACTGATTTAACTCCTATGAGAGACATTATTTTCATGGTGTATTTGGAGAATAATAGGTCCAATTGAATATTGGTGAAGTCAATTTGGTAATTGGATAAGTGTGGAATATTTTTGGAATAATTATTGAGATAGAATGTGATTAGGGGATTAGGATGATAATAAATAAATGATTGTTCAATTACATGTGAATAATGTTCAAATTGTTGTCATATTAGGATTTTAAAAGTCAAAAGGGGGCAAGTTGCAAATTGAAGATATATATATATACTTGAGTTAGTGGAGACTCCACTAACAAAGATTCAAGTCAACAAAACTAAAATCAAAACATGAAAACAGAGACAGAGAGATTGGCGTGAGAAGAAGAAGAAAAAAGAAGAAGAAGAAAAAGAGCAGAAAAAGGAATCCAAGGGAAGAGGAGTTTTGGAAAAAAAAAAACAGGGGTATCCAGGTTGGTGTACACGTATTTTCTGGAAAAATATTCTATGATTAATGTTTTGTTTATGCATTACTTTGAATTTCCATGATTTCGATAAAAGAATATTGAATAATTTAGTGGATTATATTGTTTTATGATTATTGTTGAAAAATATATTCCTGAGTATTCTGGAAAGATTGTGAGTTTCTAATGAATAATTATGAAAAAAATATTGTTTAAAAAGTTTTCCTAAACTATGTTGTTATAATGTTTTTCAAATTGAAAATAATGTTTGGAAGTTTATTTTTGAATAAATATGGAATCTTTAGTGATTAACGTATTGATTTCAGTATATATATATATTGTGGAAACAAAAGGTTTGAACAATTGTTTTCAATAATTTCGTATAGTGATAATTTAGTGAAATCGTATGACTGAGTATGTGATTTCAGAAATGATATCAGAATATAGTTTGTGAATTATGAGAAGTTGTCAAATTGAGAAAATTATGGAATATTTAGATAATGGCCTTGACATATATATATGAGAATATGGATATGGGAGATTGACATGTCAATTGGATATATTTAGCAACTGCACCGATATTTCTGTATTTATATCACTCTATGGATTATCAGTAGTCATCGTTGTGGCCAATCCTTGAGTGAAGCTATTTCCGACTGGTAGTTCCAGTTGGTTCCAATGTTGGAAATAATATTTGTATAGGGATACCATTTCAGCGGGCAGTTCCCGTTGGTTCCGATGCTGAAATAAGAAACTCGACTGTATATAGTTTGGCGGGCAGTTCCCGTTGGTTCCGATGCCAAACAACCCGTAATCCAGTCCTGTAAAACCCTGTTACGTGTATTAGAGGCCCAGTTAAAAAAATTGAATAATGGAGTTATTGAAAACTATAAAATGAATGCAAAGGAATTGTATTTGAGATTTAAATCCAGAAACATCCGAAAATATTGTAATTAATATAGCTTCTGTAACATCCCTAATTTCGAATAAATATGAAAAGTATTATTGAATTAATATTGAGTATGTGACTGTGTTATTGATTACCATCCAGAGAAGGCGAATGTTGTTGCTGATGCTTTGAGCAGGAAATTTTTATTCGCATTGAAAGTTATGAATGCTCATTTGAGATTGACATCAGATGATGCTATTATAGCTGAATTGAAACTTAAACCGAATTTGATCCAGCAGATATAGGAAAAAAGCAGAACACCAAGTTCCATCAGGTTTGCTACAGTCAAGAACCATACCTGAATGGAAATGGAACAGCATTTCTATGGAGTTTGTTATAGGATTACCCCTTACACGGAGTCAACAGGATGCGATTTGGGTAATAGTGGATCGACTGACAAAGTCAGCACATTTTCTGTCAGAATGGATTATTCATTGGACAGATTAGCAGAGCTATATATGAAAGAAATAGTTCGATTACATGGAGTGCTAGCTTCTATTATTTTAGACAGAGATCCGAAGTTTACATCTAAATTCTGAAAGAAATTTCAGGAAGCCTTAGGTACTCAATTAAGCTTCAGTACAGCTTTCTATCCACAGACAGATGGAAAATCAGAGCGAGTAATTTAGGTGCTAAAATATATGCTCCAGAATTGTATAATTGATTTTGAGGGGAGTTGGGTTGATCATCTCCCATTGATTGAGTTTGCTTACCATAACAGTTATCAGACGAGCATAGATATGGCACCGTATGAAGTACTGTATGGCAGGAAATGCAGGATACCCTTGTGCTGGACAGAGTTGGGTGAAGATAAGTTAGTAGGATCTGATCTGATTAGACAGATTGAAGAAAAGGTAAAGATTATAAAAGAAAGATTGAAAACTACATCTGATAATCAAAAGTCATATGCAGATTTGAAAAGAAGGAACATTGAATATGAGATCGGTGATAAAGTATTTCTGAAAGTATCTCCATGAAAGAAAGTATTGACATTCGGAAAGAAAAGGAAGTTAAATCCTAGGTTTATTGGTCCGTACGAAATTCTTGAACATGTGGGACCAGTAACCTATAGATATTTCATGTATTTATGTTGAGGAGATACAGATCTGATCCATCTCGTAGAGTTCATACTGAAACTATTGAAATACAACCTGATTTGACATATGAGGAAGAACCAGTGGAGATTCTGGACAGAGAGATTAAGGAACTTCGGAATAAGACAGTACCATTAGTAAGAATTCTCTGGAGGAACCATAATGTGGAAGAAGCTATATAGGAAAGTGAAGAGATTATGAGACAGTACTATCCACAATTATTCAAATGAGGTAAATTTCGAGGACGAAATTTCTTAAGAGGGGGAGAATTGTAACATCTTTAATTTCGAATAAATATGAAAAGTATTGTTGAATTAATATTGAGTATGTGAACATGATATTTATGATTTGGAGGGGTGAAAAATGTAATTAAATGGATCAATTTGAACGATCTAAAACAATGCACGAAGAAAAGGGTGAAAAGCTTGGACAGTAAGCATCGCGACAAGTGCTCGCGATGAAAATGGAGAAATTGGACCAGTGAGCATCGCGATCGAGCGACGCGACCACCGCTTGCGATGCGCAGTGGCGATGGCCCAAAAATTTTAAAAAAAAATAGCACCGAACGATTTTGAAGCGGTGGAGCTTCATAAAACAGAAATTGAAAGTGAGCAAAGCTCACAAACACAGTAGAAACAGAATTGAGAGCTCGAAGAAGAGAGAAAAGAGGAGAGAGAAAGAAGAGAGAGAAAGGAAAAAGAAGAAAAAAAGGAAGAAGAAAAGAGAAGGAGAAGAAGGAAAGGAGGAAGGAAAGGGTATCCAGGTTCGGTGTACACGTGTTTTTGAATTTTCAATTTTTCCAGAATATTTCGATTTGATTGAATTTGATTAATTTTTAGTTATTTGGATTATATTGATTATAGTTTATCGTTTGAAATTGATTTTGGAATGATTTGAATAGCGAATTCTTGAAATATAGTTTATATTCGAAATATTGATTGTTAATAATATTCTGAATTGATTTTCATACGTTTTGATGCTAATATTGTTATGGAAATATATTGTTGAAAGTGATTTTAATTATATAATATTTGTGAAATATATCGGAAAATGATTTGGGGCATTTTGATTCGATATGGAATTATGAAATACGTTTGAATATATTTTTGGATTGATTTGCTGTGATTATTGATTTAGAAATATATTCGTATATTTCCGTTATATGATATTTGATGAAATTTAAATTTCAAATATATATATATATCGATATGAATTGAAATTGAATAAGTTGAAAATTGAATTCGATGATTTTGAAAGAAATGAAATATGTTGACATTGGATTTGAGAAAACATTTTGGCTCTGATGTATACAAACATAGATATAGATATAGGAGGTTGACATGTCAATTGAGTTTCTGTCTGAACAGTACTGTGCCGATATATTCTGTTTGTACCACCCTTCTTAGGGTTCTGTCATGAGACATTTACAGCGGGTGATTCCGTTAGTGTTACATTCTGATCTGATGTTTGGCGGCTCGCCCGTTTGCGTCTGATGCCGAACAACCCGTAATCCAGTCCGATAACTTATGTTTTATATGTCAGGAGCCCAATATGAAAACTAATTTGGTATATGAAAGTATTTGAGAAATTATGAAGATTTTGTCTGTTGATTGATTTTGAATATTGTATTTGTTGTGTATATGATTAGATTTGACATGAGCCTCATATATGATTTAATTATATGTGATTTATATTTTTATCGAAAATAGATAAACTTATTTGATATAGTATATTTTGATATACAATTTTGTGTACACCCACTAAGCAATCTGCTTAGCGTGTTGAGTTTTCTCACACGTAGGTAACAGAGGTTCCAAGGGAGACAAAGATAAAGAAGAGTAGAGACTGCAGAACCAGAGTCCGGAGTCATATCGGTCATATATATATTTGGTAGTCCTTTTGTAATAAGTATATATGTTTTGATACAGCATGCATATACAGAAAATGTTTGTACATATTTAAAATAGCTTCCGCTATGCAAATATTTTATTATATATTTATGTTATTTGACTAGTTATACATTATATTGTGATAAAGTGATTTGGTAAGTCGCACTATATTTGGAAAGGTGCAGAAGTGGTTTGAGATTTAAAAGTTGATTTTTATAAATTTTAATTGTAAACAGGTTTTGGAAAGTCAGAAAAACAGAGGGAACTCTGATAAGATTTTCGGAAATTTATTTCGACCATTTTCAAATGTTTTTAATGTCGTTTTAAATTATGGTTATATAAAAGTAAAAGTTAGATTTTAGTATATAGTAGCGCTCCCTGATTCGGTCCGAGCGATTTGGGTCAGGGGGTGTTACAGCTTCAGTTTATTCCATATTTGTAATATTATGTTTTATTTACTTACGTATGATAATATGCATTTCTGAAATTTATTTCTGTTGTTTTATATTATATTGAAAATATTTTAGTGTACACCCACTAAGCTATATGCTTAGCGCATTGATGTTTATTATGCGTAGGAAATAGAGAAACCAGCGGACATAAAAATTGAAAAGTTGGTAGCTGCAGACAGAGTCCAGGGTCACATCACTCCTGGATAGCTATTTACGTCCTGATGTATATTGATGCATGCACGTATATAAAAGAATGTGAAAATTTTGTAAATATTTGTTTTATAGTTTATGTAGTGTTCAAATTATGAGATTTTATTATTTTTGAAATATCATTTATTTATTATTTTGTTGAGAATGTTTGGAAAGTCGCACTAATTGGAAGGGTGCGCATACTATTGTTGAGAAATTGAAGTGTGTATTTTTGGAAAGTTGTGATTTTGTAAACAGATTTTTGGCAAGGCAGAAAAACAGCGGAAGCTCTGTCAAAATTTTTCAAACAGTTTTGGGGGGCTCACTGTAAAAGATTTTAAAATACAAAATATTTTTACAAAGATTTTCAAATTACAAATTAAGTTTAGAAAAGTTTGAAACCGGATAGCGCTCCGTGGTTTGATCCAGGCGGGTCAGGTTAGGGGGTGTTACATTTTTAGTGGTATCATAGCGCGATTTAGGCGTTTCTGGACCAAAAGAGTAATATTTTGTATATGCATGCATTGTATAAAGAAAACTATAAGAGGATATGACTTTAATCTGCAGACCTCTCTTCTGTCTTATATAGGATAAAAAGAAATGGAAGGAAGTGGAAATAGAGATAAACCTGGAAGTCCCGTCAGTGTGGCTGGGGGAGAATTCGATGAATCTGTAAGCCCAAGGGCGTCTGGATCAGAAGTTCAGGGTCAGCTAGCATTTATGCAACAAATGGCTGAATTCTTTCAGAACGTGGCTAGAGCAGCGCCACGAAGGTCAGCAATTGAACCACTGGCCAAGTACAGACCGACAGATTTCCATGGAAGAAAAGATGAGGATGCATATGCCGTAGAATACTGGTTTGAGCGGATAGAAAGAATATTACAGCAGATGCATTGCACACCTGAAGAGAGTTTAGAGTGGCCCTGAATGTTGAAAGGGTCAAGAAAGATGAACAGGCCAGAAGAGACAAAAGTCAACAGAGAAGAGAATCAGAGCAATCTAGTTCATATCAGCCATAGAGTAAAAAGTTCAAGGGACCGCAGTGTAGTGGTCCGATACAGTCACAGAGGTCCATACCAACAGTTAGACCGGGTCAGTCCGCAACATCAACAGCCAGTACCCCTGGGAGTACAGCTAGGGGACCAGCCCCAGTACTATGTGAACATTGTGGAAAGAAACATCCGGGGGAGTGCTAGAGAGTTACAGGAGCCTGCACCAGGTGTGGATCCCGTGATTATTTTTACAGAGATTGCCCAAAAAACCAAACTACTCCTGTTCAGCAACCAGAGAGATCTGCTCCTACTGCTTCCAGAGGTAGGAGGCCCAGTCACGCTGGGACTGAAGTTAGTAGCCACAAGGGGGGTACCAGAATTAGCGGCAAGACAGGATACTCGTACCTTTGCACGAGCCTATGCTATTAGGGCTTAAGAAGATAAGGATGCGCCAGATGTGATTGCTAGTAAAATTTCAATTTTTGATACTACTGCTATTGCATTGATAGATCTAGGATCTGCTCATTCATATATATGTGATGCTATGTTGAAACAAAGAAATTTGAAAACTGAACCTACTGAGTATGAAGTACTAGTCAGTAATTCGATAGGCCACAGTGTGTTTGTGAATAGAATGTATAGAGACTGTTCTATCGAGATTCAGGGATATGAATTTTCAGGTGATCTAATGGAATTACCATTCCATGAATTTGATGTAATCTTGGGCATTGATTGGTTGTCTAGACATCTGGTTATGATTAACTACAATTTGAAACGAGTAACACTCAGAATAGCCAATGGTACAGAGGTAACGATGGTGGGTGAAAGAGGGATTATCTCTCCAATGTTATTTTAGCCACTACTGTCAGAAAACTAATTAGAAAAGGGTGTGAAGCTTATTTGGCACAGGTGGTTGATTCTCGGAAGGTTGATTCTAGTATTCAGAATATACCCACCGTATGTGATTTTCCAGATGTGTTTCTAGAAGAACTTCCTGGTTTACCACCGGAGAGAGAGGTCGAATTCGTGATTGATGTAATACCATGTACTTCTCCAATATTGATAGCTCCTTATAGAATGGCACCTGCAGCACTGAAAGAATTGAAGGTACAGTTGCACGAATTGTTAGATAAGGGAGCACCAGTATTGTTTGTAAAGAAGAAAGATAGGTCACTGAGATTATGTATAGATTATAGGCAACTGAATAAACTCACAATTAAGAATAAATATATGTTGCCTAAAATTGATGATTTGTTTGATCAGCTAAGATGAGCTAGTATCTTCTCAAAGATAGATCTCATATTGGGGTATCATCAGCTCGGAGTGAAAGTTTCTGATATTCCGAAGACAGCTTTTCGGACACGGTATGGACATTATGAATTTGTGGCGATGCCATTTGGGATGACGAATGCACCCGCAACCTTTATGGATTTGATTAATCGTATCTTCCGTCCGTATCTGGATCAGTTTGTGGTAGTATTTTTTGATGATATCCTGGTATATTCTCAGTCAGCAGAAGAGCATGATCGAAATCTTCGGATGGTATGACAGATTCTGAGAGAAAAGAAACTGTATGCGAAGTTGAGTAAATGTGAATTTTGGCTAAACGAAATTGCTTTTCTAGAACACATAGTATCAGCTAAAGGTATAAAGCCAGATCCCAAGAAGATTGAAGCTATTGTTGAATGGAAGCCTCCTAAGAATGTTGCAAAAGTCATAATTTTCTTAGGCTTGGCAGGTTATTATAGACGGTTTGTGAAGGGATTCTCATTCATAGCAAGTCCGTTGACTAAACCACCCCACAAGAATGTTAAATTCGAATGAAGTGAAAAGTGCCAGGCAGCGTTTGACAGATTGAAGACGATGTTAGTTGAGGCTCCAATCCTTGTGGAGCCAGTTTCAGGTAAAGACTTCGTGATATACAGTGATGCCTCACATAATGGTTTAGGTTGTGTACTGATGCAGGAAAGAAAAATGGTTGCTTATGCTTCCAGACAGTTGAAACCTCATGAACAGAATTATCCGACACATGATTTGGAGCTTACAGCCATAGTATTTGTATTGAAGATATGGAGGCATTACTTGTATGGTGAGAAATGTTACATATACACATATCACAAGAGTCTCAAATACCTGCCCACTCAGAAAGAACTCAATTTGAGACAGAGAAGATGGATGGAGTTAATAAAAGATTATGACGGTATCATTGATTACCATCCAGGAAAAGCAAATATGGTATCGGATGCTTTGAGTAGAAAATCCTTGTGTACACTGAAAACTATGAATGCCCACTTGGAATTAACTCCAGATAATGCAATAGTAGCTGAATTGAAACTCAAGCCAAACCTGATTCTGCTAGATGAAAAGCTTTTGAACATTTGTAGACAAATCCAATAGGGGAAGGAAATTGATTATGCAATCATGGATGACGGTAATTTGTGTTTCAGAGACAGGATGTGTATTCCAGATGATAATGAACTGAAAAAGACAATCTTAACAGAAGCACATAGCAGTTCGTATTCAATTCACCCAGGTAGCACAAAGATGTATAGAGATTTGAAAACTCAGTATTGGTGGTCTGGTAAGAAGAAAGATGTGGTAGACTTCATGAATAAATGCATGACATGCCAATAGGTGAAAGCTGAACACCAGGTTCTATCAGGTTTGTACAGCCAATATCTATACCTGAATGGAAATAGGATTGTGTCACGATGGACTTTGTCACAGGGTTACCACTCACCCAGAGTAAACATGAAGCAATATGGGTGATAATGGATCGACTGACTAAATCAGCACATTTTTTACCTGTCAGAACTGACTATTCACTGAATAAACTAGCAGAACTATATATAAAAGAAATAGTCAGATTACATGGAGTGCCTGCATCAATAATATCATATAGAGACCCAAAGTTTACATCCAGATTCTGGAAGAAGTTTCAAGAAGCTTTGGGTACTCGATTGAGTTTCAGTACAACCTTCCATCCGCAGACAGACGGACAATTAGAAAGAGTAATTCAGGTGCTAGAAGATATGCTCCGGAGTTGTGTAATTGATTTCGAAGGGAGTTGGGTTGATCACCTCCCATTGATTGAATTTACGTACAACAACAGTTACTAAGCGAGCATAGATATGGCACCGTATGAAGCACTGTACGGAAGAAAATGCAGGACACCATTGTGTTGGACAGAATTAGGAGAAGACAGGTTGGCAGGACCTGATTTAATTAGACAAACTGAGGAGAAGGTAAAGATTATCAGAGATAGACTGAAAACAGCATATGACTGACAAAAATCATATGCAGACCTGAAAAGAAGAGATATAGAATATGAAGTCGGTGAAAAAGTGTTTTTAAAAGTATCTCCATGGAAAAAAGAACTCATATTTGGCAAAAAAGAGAAGTTAAGTCCTAGTTTTATTGGCCATATAAGATTATTGAACATGTGGGACCAGTAGCCTACAGACTGGCTTTGCCACCAGAACTAGAGAAGGTTCATAATGTATTCCATGTGTCCATGCTGAGGAGATACAGATCTGATCCTTCTCACAGAGTATCCACTGAGATTATTGAAATTCAACCAGACCTGACTTATGAAGAAGAACCAGTGAAGATCCTGGACAGATAAATTAGAGAATTACGGAACAAAAGGATTTCGTTGGTAAAAGTTCTCTGAAAGAACCACAATGCTGAAGAAGCTACCTGGGAGAGCGACGAAGTAATGAAACAACAGTATCCGCGGTTGTTCGAATAAGGTAAAATTTCAAGGACGAAATTTCTTAAGAGGGGAAAAATTGTAACACCTCTAATTTTTCTTAAATATGATAAATATCATTGAATTATTAATAATTATTATTAAGCATGCAAAAGTTAAGTATGTGATTTAAATTGGTGGAAAGTATATATATATATTCGATATATAGTGTATAAATGAATAGTGATTTTAACTGATTTAACTCCCATGAGAGATATTATTTTCATGGTGCATTTGGAGAATAATAGATCCAATTGAATATTGGTGAAGTCAATTTGGTAATTGGATAAGTGTGGAATATTTTTGGAATAATTATTGAGATGGAATGTGATTGGGGGATTAGATTGATAATAAATAAATGATTGTTCAATTACATGTGAATAATGTTCAAATTGTTGTCATATTAGGACTTTAAAAGTCAAAGGGGGGAAAGTTGCAAATTTTTAGTGGAGTGACTCCGAGATTAATAATCATAGAATATTAGTTAAAGAGTTTTAATTAATATTTCTAATTATTATTGGAGCTCAAAACTGTAGGTCTATTAGGTTCCTTTACTAGCCCCTATGGTTGTTAGTAACGAGGTTCATAGTAAATTAATTGGATAGTCCAATTAATAGTGTGACGAAAGTTATATGGTTTAATTAAAGAGAATTGATTAAATAACAATTAAATAAAAATAGGAAGTTATGATATCGAACCTTGATAAAATAAGGGAGGATTAAATAAGTAGATTATTTAAAAAGTCCGTAGAGGTCAAGAGTTCGAATTTCTCTAGGTGACCAAATTAAATAGAATTTAGAATTCTATTTGACCTGGTCAAAATCTAAACCCTAGAGACTGATATAAAAGTGTGTTTATACCAAAAAATTCAAGCAAGCAAACCCCAGGCAAAAATACTATAGGGGTTCGGCCATACATAAAAGAAAAGAAAAAAAAAATTGTTTTTTCTATTGCTTTCTTGCAGGGTGCGGCCGGCCTACAAAAATGTGTTGTCTTCTTCTTCGCTGGTCATTGTCCTCCATTTCTAGATCTGTGACGAGCCCACACACGTGTTATTAAGTCGCAAGTTATAATTCGGAAGATTTGATGGTGTTGAAAGGAATCAAAGGGTCAAGATAAACTACAAAGTTATTACACACAACTTCTATTCGCTGTGTGTTTTATGAAAACGGTGGTTTTTCCTCCCTGTGAGGATAGGAGTCATGGGGTACTGTAATGCTCCCTGTGAGGATAGGAGTCAAACCATGCAAGAAAACATTATTAGTCGAATTTGTGGTAGTAGATATACCCAACTGGCCTTACAACGCTTTAATGGGAAGACCATTCCTTAACCAAATCAATGCAGTAACAGCCACGTACTGCCTAAAAGTAAAGTTCTCACAGAGAATGGTGTTGCAGAAATACGAGGTTGCCAAGAAACCGCCCGGCAGACCAATTTGTCCGCTTTGAAAGATAAAGGGGTCACATATATGGCAAAAGAGTCGAGATATATGGCAAAATAAGAAAATGGAGGAAGAAGAAAATGGCAAAATAAGAAAATGGCAAAATAGATATACCCTAAGGAATTCGCATTGGATCCTAAGGAATCTACAGCGAGCAGGGAGGGGAAATAGAACCAACATAAATTGTGGTGCTCGACGAGAGTGTGCCCAAGAAAACTGTGAAGATTGGCTCAAAGTCGAGCACTAAGGTTAGAAAAGACCTAACAAAATTGCTCCGAGAGCAGGAAATGTAAAGGCTGATGTGAAGAGAGTTTTAGAAAACGTTTCAAGGGAATAACATTTTTGGAAACATTTTCAAGAGAGGAATTAAATTTAGAAATGAATGGGAAGATTTGATTGGTGGAAAAATATATTTGGGAGATTAAGGGTGATGAAAAATTTTGGTGATCTATGTTATTAGAATTTATCCAATGGGATCAAGACACCATGAAAGTGAAACCAATGAAATCAAGCCAACATAAAAAAAAGAAAATGACATGCATTTGGTTGAATGATAACTAGGTCAAATTAGTTTAAATTAAATTGGTTTATAGTTGGATAAGTAACCAATCAAAAAACATTTAATTGAACTAAGGAAATGTTGGACATTTAGGAAATTGTTGAAGGGCAAATTAGGAAATGAAAGTATGACTATATAGATTCATAAAGATATACAAGAAATAAGCGATTGAGAGTTTGATCAGGCGAGGTCGACTGGGAGACTAAGTGGTACGTACAAGAAATCAGCACAGCACAACCACAGCAAATGATCGAGCCCATCGATCCGGAGCTGGTCCCGAACGAGACCGCAATAAGAATACTTCACATCATTCATGAAGGATGTCACCTTGCAGAGACGTCGAGCAGATCATTGAAAATGGGAGAAGAGGCGTGCACTAGCCACAAAATGATGCGATTGTCATCATGGCAACAATACGGGGAGTGGCCATCTGCTTTCAATATGTTGAATGTCGTCGCTCGACCATCATGACCATCTACTTCATAAGTAGCACTTCAACCTTTTCGTACTAAGTCAAACCACATCCGTTAGACTTTGAATTTAAAAACTGGTGGACCAAGTCAAGGAGGCTATCACATCCTCCTTGATTTGGGCCAAAAAACCAGGGAGGGTGATCCAGCCACCAACGGGTGGATCACCTCGAGTTAGGGTTTACGAAATTCAAGTCATTCAAGCGCTTGTGATAAATTCAACAGACATGGGCGTACACTGTTCATACACGATTCTATTGAGCCTATCTGAAGAAGAAATTATAATTCCTTACATGGGCCTTTGTATACTGGGAAGATTTTTCAATCATAGGATAAGACGGTCGACGTGTACTTATAATTCCTGACATGGGCATTTTGAGGCAAGGTGCAGGGACATTAATTGTAAAGAGAATTGCTCGGTGTGGCATGTTTGAAAATTCAATACGGTCCATTCATGTTCATTGGATGCTTATGAGTCCATTCATATTTGCACCTTAAATTTATACGAATGGTCATGTCATTCTACCCGTTGACATAATTTATGAGATAAGAGAGCAACATAGTGTACAACTAATATACAGTAAACTTGAAGATTCATACAGTGTACTGACATCATATTTTCATATGTTAAGATTGTCTAACCCAGGGATTGTCATAGATGTAAAGACAAATAATAGCCATTGATGCTACCCATTTGAATGGTGCATTTTCTGGGGTGATATATGTTCCTACCAACAAGATTGGCCTTTTGTTGTTGGGATGGTGAATCAGAAGAAGGGTGGAATTGGTTTTTAAGACACCTATGACACGCATATGGTAATCCTGCTAACTTGTTAATAGTTTCTGATCGATACAAAAGCATTGCAAGGGCAATTAACAGCGTATACCCGGGTGTAACTCATCTAGTTTGTTCATACGTGCAATGCAAGGTTGATTGAAATTAAAATTTCTCATTGATCCTCATTTAGCATGTTGGTTGAGGCTGGGGTTGATAGGTTGGCACGTGCATATAGTACAGGCGGGAGAAACGAAATGATGACAACAAACATTGTAGAGGCATTGAAAACTAGAATATTTAACGGTAAAATTTACCGTGAAACACGAAGATATGTACCGTGAAAAACGCTGAAAGTTGCCGTGAATAACAATGATATTATTTGTGAAACACACTAATATTTGTTGTCAAACACATTGAAAATTGTTGTGAATGACGTTGATATTTGCCTTAAAACACGGTAAAAGTTACCGTGAAATACGATGATTTCCTGAATTTCGATGTGCAACACGCTTGATTTAGTCGTGAATAACGCTGACTTTTTTCATGAAACACGGTAAAAGTTACCGTGAAAAATGCTGAGTAAAAGTTGCCATGAAATACGCTGGAAATTACCATGCCTTGGATGACATTTGCCATGAAACAAGATGAAAGTAGCTGTGAAATGAGATGAAAGGCCATAATCCGACGTGAAACACGCAAATAGTAGTCGTGAAATACGATAAAAGTTACTGTGAACCGCGGTGAAATACAATAAAAGTTGTCGTGAAAGATGATGAAAATTGACGTGAAAACACTGATATTTACCGTGAAACACACTGAATTTTATCGTGAAACAGGATGACAGTTGCTGTGAAAAGAGATGAAAGTAGGAAAGTAGTCGTGAAACATGCCGAAATTCAACAATTAAATTTGTCGTGAAACACTTGTATTATTAGTTAAACACGCTGAGAAGTCGACAATTTTTGTAAAAATATATCATTAAATGTAATTATTGTTTGAAAACTGAAAAGATGTCACGCTAAAAAAAACGTAAATGACGCTGGAATTTGTCGTTTAACACACTTAAAATTGATGTGAAACATGCATAGCTTTGCGTTTAAATTCGTTGCCGTGAAACACGAGGGTGCATGCATTGAAAGACGGTAGTGCTTGAAAGACGGTAAAAAAAACTGTGAAACACTGTAATCTTCGCTGCATCAAATTGAAAATTACCATGAACACAGTGAAAATTGTTGTGAAACACGCTAGTGTACTATGAAACACACAAGTGTGCCGTGAAACACTGATACATGGTAATTGTCGTGAAACACGCTGAAAAATAGCGTGCAACATGTACGGAGAAAAATCCCATTTATTTATGTATACAAGCAATAAATGCAAACCTAACAGCAGTAAATAAACATGGTAAAAATTATTGTCATAGTTAAAGTATAAAAAAGATAATCATGTTATGCAATAAATATACAATTCAAAACATAATGTAAAAATGGTTGAATGTGTAAAAATATATGTAGCTATTTCCTACCGTTTACCCATTTCATCATTCTCTTCGAAGTCCCATTTGTGGTCTTTATTCTTTAATTTAGTGGGATTCTTCTCAAATATCTACAATGAGAGATCCAATACAAGTTGTTAGAAAGTTGACATTAATCTTCATTTAGAATATGAAAACACAAGTGAACATGACACCAGACTTGAAAAAAGACATAATCAAATAGTCTCCATTTGTGGCTCATAAAGTACAGCATTCTATTAATTTGGATGCATTTTTAGAAATGATAGGTCAACCAACTTCATATTGCTATTCAAAATCAATTTTAATAATCATAGTATATCCTGGAATTTTCCGAACAGGTGACTGAACTCTTCAACCTTAGAAATATAGGTAGCTAAGTTGAGTTGATTAGTTTCTTAAATTGTTTAAAAAAAAAAATACGTTAGACTATAGTGGACTGTAGAATGAGGCTGAAGCATTCCTAACCTGCTACCATATAGGGGTGTAAATCAGTAACCAAACAACAAAAGCTTACACAGGATCAATGTCTAAAAAAGCTATAAAAAAAATCATTACAATGTCTATGTAATAATTTTGGATTTTTTTCTCCAACATCACATATATTAGAAACCAAGAGTTGCCTCTTTTGAAATCATTCATTTGTATTCGGTTTCTTAAAGTGTCATCATCTCATAAAGCCATTAGCCGGTGGAGTTTAGTATAGTAGAATCCCAATCCAAATGCACCAAGTGTAGATGTGATGCATGAAATAGATGGCATCTTTAATTTTTATGAATGATTACAAAACCTATGTTCAAAACCTATGAACAAGTGTCTGTGTATCACAGACGGGCTCAAAAAAAGACAAAAAAGCATAGTAGAAAAGATGATGCACATAGACACGTAAAACAAAAAAGCATAGTAAAAGATGTTAACAAGTGTCCATTGTTCTTCTTCACCTTCTTCAGTTTCCTAAAGAATTACCTAAATAAAAGACCAGTTACAAATACTTGAAAAACAAAAGGTAACGACTAAAATAACAACAAGAATATTAACAAAGGAATAAATGAATACTAACAGTTTGTTGGCGGGCCAAAGCTTGATGCGGTAGATCTTGGGATGGTCATCAGCCTCAGTTGGGATGGTCATCAACAAGAATATTTTTTTACATTCGAAAGAAACTTGAACGTTAAGTAGCGAAGAGTTTGTGTTGGTGTTTTTGTTCTTAACAAAATTTGAAGCACAGATCAAAAAACAGTTGCAAATTTGGCCAAGCAAATCCCAATGACCAACATACCTGTTCAAACGATCGAGAAGAATGGAGAAGAAACATCCCAATGGAGACTGTACCAACAGATCTTAATCGATCGAGACCAACGGAGACTGTTCGTAAGCTCCTTCATCTGTGGAAGCTGCACAGTCAATGAAGTACATAAATTATAGTGAAATACATTAGCACAGTTCAGAACATAAATGTACAAATCAATCGCCATTAACCCTAAATAAGCACGGTGGCAGTGTTAAGAAATTCTTCGCTTCTCGTACTGATACTGTTCATAAGCACGGTGAGGGAGAGAACAACAGAGCATATATAATGTCTAAAACGGCGTCGTTTAATATGATGACTAAAACGGCGCCGTTTAATTTAGCGGTAAAAGAATAGTTTTACCCTAAAACTTTGGAAGGCCATAACTTTGTGCTCGGAGGTCGGATTTAGGTAATTTTTTTTTTGAAATCGCATAGAACGATGCGAGGAATACAGTGGGGACAAGTTCTACGAGCTTGGGCCGATGTTTTGGGG